>PVHX01002647.1:0-162360 GCA_004024805.1 Geosciurus inauris | reverse complement strand
ATTAGGTCCAAGGGTAAAGTGCAAGCAGCTCTGCCACTTCCTTCAAACTCTCAAGCAAAACGTAGGATGTTGGAATACTTGAAATAAGAAGACATTCACTCTAAGAAAACAACAATGTAGGTCCCTAAATTATAGAGAAAGGTTGTGTCACCTGTAGTGTATACTCCTCTCTCCCAAAATAACCTCTAGAATGTTATGAAAAATGAATAAAGATGGAAAGCTTGGTCATTATACACTAAGTAACCAATGTTCTTGAGCTGCTTATTATAATAAATTTGGGCAAATTTTTGGACCCAACATGTCGCAAATTCACATGGGCCACACAGAAGTCTATCCTAAGAGAAAAAATAATAATAATCTCTTCTGGATCTTACCTAACCAGGACCAGAGAGCATGAACAGGCTGTATAATAAAGTGGCCCAGAGACCTATGTCATCTGATACAGTAGCAATCATACACATCTATGGCTATGAGTTTGGGGGAGGTCTTTTTGTTTAGATAAAAGAGAAGAAAAAGGTTTAAACTTGGTTTTTGGATAAGAAAACATACAGCATAGGAATGAACTATAAATACACAGTGCTTACATTATAGCACACTTGGGATTTTTTTCAAAAATTGTAGTCAAGAAAAATCATCCAAATGGGTGGACTATGAACTCCTGGAGCTGCTCATCCACTTTATTTGAAAGGAGAAATAGAATAAGGTAAGAAAATATAAAGTTTCCTGGACAAGGGCAGATGGCCTAAACATTTTAGAAACCCAGGAAAAAATGTTCTATAATATTGGCAACAACAAAAAAAAAGCCTTTAATAAAGCTTTTGGAAAAACATATAGGTATGATTATAAGTTGAGAAAATTTTTGTATTTGCATATTAATGACCAACATAACATATCCATTGTGAAAGAAGCATTTTAGAACCAAGCACAGATAACTACTAAGCCACTTAAGCCAACGTTTACCCTTATCTATTTCATAACAAACATATTAAAAGAAAAATCATGTTGAATAATTTGGAGGCTATATATAAGACTTTTAAGGTTGATATAACTACTACTGGCTCTGCATACTCTAATTCCATAAAAGGACCAATGCTGAACCTCCATATGGCATTATTTCTTAAAAAGAGGTCAATTGGCCACTTCCCTAAAAATTGGCAACATATGTTCCTTTCATTCTGCAATGGTCAGTGATTTATTCCATACAGATACATAACTATTCCAAGGATGTATTCACCTTTCCTGCCTAGTGAGCCTCAGACAGAGTCACTATCCTCAGGTTTGGAGAATGCTTGATCAATAAGTATGTAATTCCATACCAGGAAGAATCTGAGCAAAAGGCCATTATACAACACTGGTGATGTCACACCTACACATCATGAAACCATTGGCCTGAACAAATAACTGAAGGTAAAGGTGAATCTCTAATATAGGGATATTCTCTACAAGAATGGAATGCCATCCTTCAGGATCAATGCCTGCACTCAAAGACCCAGATGGAGTTCTATGTCCCCAACAGGAAGAATAAATGGTTCCAGGAACTAAGGTGTATAATCAGTGGTGTCACTGCATTGCTTCCATATCTAGATCAATCTCTAAATATTCTGAGGGACTCTGTGCTTCTAATCCTCCAACTCTGGACTCCATAAATTATAGGTAGGTTGTGATCCCCAAATATGGTATACTCTTTCCAGGAAACAAACTACAGCTGTTGCCTGGGGGTTTTGAAACCATTTGTATACAGGGATAAGAGTTGAAAAGAAGGTCCACCATCTTGGCAGGTATAATACACTATGATCAGTAGAAGGGCATGGAGCTGATATTTTTCAAATGTAGACAGGAAAGAATATGTGTGGAACTGGTTAACCTTCTGGATATCTCTTTGTACTCACCTGTTCAGTTTTAGCTGTAAATGGATGCATGTAGCAACCCCATCCTGATAAGGGTATGGTTACCAAAATTTAGGTCTTTTAGGAGGGAAGTTTGGGATCATACTAGCAGGAAAAAAACAGAGATGACAGTTGAGGGTGAGAAGAACTTAGAATAGATATTGGAAGAGGGAGACAGTGAAGAACTGTTTCTGTTCCTTGACCAATGAAAACAACAAGGATCATCAGTATTTTTGGTTTCCCACAGGCAGAGTCTCATGAAAACCATAAATGGCCTCTTCAGTACATATATGTTGAAAAGATATGTGCAATACAAGAGGTAGACTATTATATTCATGGTTGTGCACCACTCAGTTTTACTGATGTGAGAAGTGTGGATATCTGACAACTTCCAGCTGCTTCACTTCAGGGTCCATTACACTGTTCATGCCAAACACACTTTTTCTTCAGGCTGCTCCCATCAAGAATAGAACAAAATGGGGCCATTTCTGCCTGACCTGCAATTTGTCTAATGAGCAATCTTTGCTCAAATCTACTCATGGACTGAACAGTTAAAATTTTTTTCTAAACTATCTTCCATCTATCCCTCCTTTTTAATTATCAAATCCACATTTGGGTCTGAAGTCTTTACCTTCTTTTTCCCTTTTATCCTTTTTAGGTATTTACAAAGATAAAGCTCTTTAACTTCAACATCCATCTTAGCATCCAAAGTAATGCATTAAGCAGTAGCCTCATTCAGTTCACTCCTGCTTCTCCCCTGAATTGTCACCTGAACAGATGAAAATGCATTTATGTTTCATGTTACAGAGACATAAAATAAAAATTGTTCATTTTCTGGACCATTTTCTTTATTACTTGGAAAGTTACAATCTGTTTTCAATATTGTACTTAATATTTGTTTCTTAACTTTCTGTAATCAAGAATATAAGTAGAAAATAAGAATAGAAGTACTACAACTAGTTAGGGAGACACACACACACACCCCTCCCCCTCCACCATTTGGGAACAAACGGTAGAGAATTAAGGGCTTTAGAGAAAGTATATTGATTGTTATTCAAATATGCACTGGATAATCTTCACAAAAATATTCAACAGTTTTTTTTAATAAGATCAAAGGGGCTAAAATGATTGGCATATTTTTGCTGCATTAGAGACTGAATGAGGAAACCCAGCCAGAATTTATAAAAGAAAATTAACCTGAACCTTTAATTCTTATGAAAAGTATTGTGATTGTCCAGCAAATAACTGAAAAAAAAGTGATGCAAATAAATCAGGAATGAAAAATATCTGAGAAATCAAAGACATCCCAGTATTTAATGTTTTCTTTCATCTCAGTGATTATTCAAAACAGAATCACAAACTTAAGATTAAGAGGAGAATTTATCCATTTGTGCTTACTTGGGAGTTCAGTTAGGTTTCTCATGTGGAGTCAGACTTGAAGGGCCTAAGGAGCAACCTTCAGCTTTTGTATTCTAAAAACACCCAGTTTGAAAGTGTCATTGGAATGTGCCTAATAAGATACATTTTTAAGCTTTAGGAAATTTCAAAGCAGTAGATAATCTAACTGCAAGATCTATTCCTATTCTGTCATTCCTTGCAGTACCTATATAGTTTCACTTTAGCATTATGAATTCCCATCCCACTCCTTCTACTAACTAGATTTCCTAAATAGAAAACAGAATCTGAGGCAAAAAATACATATTAATACTTTATGGAAAGTGCCTTACTGAATCAAAATGACATAGCTTTGTTAAAAATGGAGCTTGTTCTTTGATCTCTTAAAACATTTCAGCAAAGGTGATTTGGACCATTGTAAAATAATATATCTGGGGAAAAGATTGGGATATATGTATCCTCTAGCTTTGTCCCAAACATATTGTCCCATAGGTTCCAGTGGGCCCCACAGGAATTAATATCTCTCTTTAGAGTTGCAACACAAATGCTCAACAGGCAGTCACAGGGAAAGCTGGAGTTTTCCTTCATACAAATAGGCACATGGCCTCTGTTGATTGGTGCTGTTAAATATGTCCCATTTAATAATTTTTAATCACTACTTATTGAACAGTGAATTCACATGTGAAACTCTTTCCTGAGTTTTTCTTATACACATAAATAGTAAGAGGCTCAAGGATCTCTTTCTTCTGAAGAAGGCGTATTTCCCCTTGTTTATGTTTTCTCACAGCTGCTTGACTCTAGTCAGATGTCTAAATATTGTCTAACCCTGTGTTTGGGTGAATTTCCCTTTGTCCTGTCAGATGGTTACTCAGAATGCTTTTCCTCAACCCATACAGTGATAAAATCCAAAACCTTGTTTGTTATTTTGAAGCTTTTTATAGGACAACACATAAACTTTACATTGGTTTCAAGATATGTAGACCCATATTGAAAAAAAACAAGCTGTTAGGCATGGTTTAATGGCTGTATTAATAACATCTTTTTCTATATTTTATAACCTTGGTCTCGCTGACTTAGAAGAGTCTCCCCTTACTGAGAGACTAATTTCTAAAGAAAGAAAATCATTCACATGCCAGTGTGCATTTTCTATGTAAAACAACCAAACCAGTGCCTGTATCACCAACCACTACCATTACTAGATTCTCGCAGAGCTGTTACACTTTTTGCCAGTATGTTCTCCTCCTTATCAACTTAGAATATCTCCTATACCCTGGAGCTCACTAAAATTATTCAATCTATCCAATCATAAAACCTACCTACTCGGCCTCTACCAGCTGCTTTTTTCTGAGAAAACCATAATAAAATCTCTCATCCATTTTTCCACCCCTCCTTCTGTCTCTTGACTGACACTACTGCTTCTCTATGTGACCCTGTGTGCTCTTGCTGTGCCTCCTGCCTTTGGAGAATTGTGAGTAAAACTCCTTCCTTTAAGGTAGTAATTTCCATGTCTATGAGTCTTAACACACCCTAGTATAACAAATCCCAGGTACATTTTTAAAATAATAGTTCATCATCAGATTTTCTGTATAAGGATTTGAATTCCATGATTCAAGCTAAATGGTGAGGGTGTTCTACTTTTCCATTTTCATTCTTTTCAAATATGTTTTTATTTTCATTTCAAACTTTTTATTTATGTAAGTGCATGTTTGTGTTATTGTATAATTACATCTGGTAAAATGAAAAGAAGTATACAGTTTGCTGAGATTTGACAAAATTATACATCCATGTCATACCACAGGCAAAACAGAGACTATTTCCAGAATCCTGGGAAGTTCACTAGTGCTCCTTTTCAAGCAATCGTCTACCCAAGCAGAGGTAGCCTGATGCCATGTGCTATCTTCATGGGCTAGTTTTATTTGCGCTTGAAATGAATACATTTCAAGATATCTCTGTGTGTGTGTGTGTGTATAAACACACATACAGTACTATATATATATATTGTGTGTGTGTGTGTGTGTGTGTGTGTGTGTATACAGAGAGAGAGAGAGAGTACTGTTTGATTCAGGCATTTTTTGCTAAACATATTGTTTGCACAATCATACATTACTAGTTTTTTTCATTTCTATTGCTGAGATGTATTTTGTTGTATACATATACTATAATTTGCTCATTACTTCTTCTATTAGCTGAACAGTGGCTTGTTTTATATTTTTGTCCTGAGCTGGGTTGTGGTGGTGCACACTTCTAATCCCAGCAACTTGGGGAGCTGAAGTAGAAGGATTGCAAGTTCAAGTCCAGCTGTAGCAACTTAGGGAGCCCCTCAGAAATTTAGCAAGACTCTATCTCAAAATTAAAAATAAAAAGGGCTGGGAATTTACCTCAGTGGTAGAGTGCTCCTGAGTTCAATCCTCAGTACTACAATAAAGAAAAAAAGAAAAAAAAAGAATTCTGGGAATGAAAGAAATATACCAGTTTTGATAATATAAATAAGATCTAGAAATAAATTTATTAAATGATGTGTGAGACTTTATCATAGCATAATTGACCAAAAATTTAAAAAACATCTAAACCAGTTGTAAGGAGTAGTAGATAGATGGGAAGACTCATTAATATGTGGGTCTCAGTTGATTATCATCTATACATTTAACACAATGACAAAATCTTAGAAGCTGTTCTGTATGAATGAGAAAGCTTGTTCTAAAATTTATATAGAATTGTAAAGAATGTAGGATAATCAGAATGCTCTTGAAATAAAAGATAAAAATATAATTACACAACTATAACTTTAGAATTATTAGACTTGGTATAAAGTGCTTAAGACAGTGCGATTCTAGTGTAACTATAGGCAAAAAGATTAGTGAAATAGGAAAAAGTCTATTAATAGATTGATCCATAACAGTAAATTGATTTTTAACAGCAGAGTCAATGCAAGTCAGTGAAAACAGCAAACTTCATTTCTACACATTTTTCTGCACACAGTGGCAAATTAACAGACATATGCTTCATAAAATACAAAAAGATTAATTCAGGATAGATTGTAGATGAAATCAAAACCTACAAGTCTTCTAAAAACAAATAAGTAGACTACATCTGAAAACTTGAAGTGGGCAGATTTTTCTCATCCATTGAAATTACAAAGTTCTATTATTCAAAGAATGGTTTTGAGAAAATGCATAGGTGAGTCATACATGGGGAAAAATATTTGCAATATATATATTTGAAAAAAACACTTGTTACATAAATTACTTCCACAAAAATAACTTCTTAAAACCAATAAAACAGGCAAAATATGGTTAGTAAAACTTCACCTTTCTGACATATATTAATGATTTCAAACCCTCTTTTGTGAAGTATATTATAAAGTGATCATTTTTCAGCTGAGTTGTTTTTCATATTGATTAGTTACTTAAATAAACTGAATAAAGTTTCTTTTCTGATACATGTATTATAAATAGTTTTCCCTTTCTTTTAATTGCTTCATAATGTTTATATTTTTAGAGAATAAAATATATTTACTTATTCTTTATGTATGTATATATATATATGATGTATATGTATGTATGTACATATCTTTATTTTAGTCAAAGCATACACAATGTTTTCCACTATAAAAAATGCCTTATTTTTCTCATCTATTGTATAACTCAAACGTGATTGATCTAAATAGATTATTGAAATGAGGATAGATATAGAACTATTCAGCAACACTAGAGCATAACTTATTGTTGAAAAATTTTAGTATTTTCAAAATTATTTGGGTGTCTCTACCAAAGAGACTTAAAGTTGGAGAAGTTTGCTAGATTTGTACAATCCCTAAAAAGGAAAACTCGTAGAGTGCAAAGTAAAACAGACAGTAACAATATCTTTTTTTATAAACAAAAAACTATCCTAAAAAAACTTAACATTGCATTAAAGTGTATACCCATCTTAAGATATGACTTATGGGCTAAATCATTTCCTCCAACATTTGTATTTTGAAGCCTTATCTTCCAATGTATTTGGAGATGGTCCTTGGAGGAGTATAAAGATAAATGAGGTCAAAAGGATAGAAACCTACTTCAATAAGACTAGTGTCTCTGTAAGAAAAGGAGGAGAGACTACAGTTTTTATTTCCTTTATATGTGAATACATAAAGAAGGGCCATCTGAGTACTTTCTTTTGTAGATAAATAATAATATTTATAATTCTTTGTGTATTTGAGATGTTTGTTATTTACCAAAGAAAATACAGTAATTATGTCACATCATATGTATATATCACATGTTATCATCTCTAATATCTAATATATGCTTAATTCTATATCATTTATATTATATCATATCATATCATTTTATATTATATTTAATTATATAAGGGCATGGAAGAAAAAGAGTAGTATAGAGTTCCAAGTAGAGAACAGTAAATTTTTTTTCTAGAGATGAAGTTATTTTTAAGTCAGTGATAGTCTTCATAACCATGAATCTAAGGAACTTCTGCACTGAAATATGTCAGGATAACTGATGTTAGACCAAGATTTCTTAAAATTAAAATCTAAGGTACTGAAAACACCCTCTGGAAATGAAGGAAAAGTAAAGACTAGTTCAAAACAGCATCAGAGAACTTCACATTAATTTAGCAATAATTTGATACAATAAGTATTAAAGGATATTTGGTAAACTGAAACAAAATGATCTTATATAATAGACTCATTCAACTGTAAGAACAGATGAAAGTACTGACAGAATTAAAATTAGATAAAAATAAATCAATATTAACAGCAACAACCTAAAAATAATATTTTAGGTATATAAATGTGTCAGTAAAACTTATGACAGCAATAGAGTGAAGGGGATTAATAAAATTGAATTTAAATATTAGTCAGTTTCTAGCATTGTTTAGTAAGTATAAACAGTGAGATAAGGTGTAATTAGTCTGTGATTATCTTTATAAGAATAATAAAAATATATAAGAGAACCATAATAAATGAGCAAATATAAAACTAAATTATTAAGCAATCCAAAAAAAGAAAGAGAGAGAGAGAGAGGGGAAAGTCAAAGAACAAATGAAAGAAATAGAAAATACCTTAAATGGTTACCTTAAACCACCAGAAATGACATTAAACATAATAGGTTAACACTTCAATGACAGTGAAAGATTTTAAGAAAGAATGAAAACTCATGAAAATGTTTATGAAAGATGTACCATTGCCAAAGGACACAGAAATTTTGAAAGAAAAAGGCAGGAAAAGTCTATAAGGAGCTCAAAAAATGTGATTAAACAACATAAATGTTTTCAAAAGATAGATAAATACATAGAACAGACTATTATATTTAACAATAGGGATGTATAAAAATTTTCTAATTGGGAAAAGAAAAAATGTGGCATTTAATGTACAGGAGAAAAAAAGATACATGCATTCTAGAGAAAATAAGAGGGAATTAAAATTTGAGTCCAAGCAGAGAAGTTAGCTTTTCATCCCAGCAAGAATATTTGATTGATATCCATTTTCACTATGAAGGGTGAAACCAACTCATCAGTGAAGAAATTTGTTCCAGCTGCAGTCAGCTGCTTGGGTGGAGGCATGAAATAGGCAGATAATTGGGTATAACCTGAGTTACAATTTTGCTAGATAAGTGTGGCAGAGAAAGAAATAATAGGATCAGGGTATTTGCAAGTGAATGATTACAGATCTGAACCAAGGAATGTTAGCTGGAAAATAGAGAAATAAAGTTTTAAGTAAATTTTACTATCATGTATACCTAAGTAGAATAAATAAATTTTAAAAAAAGTTAAGAAGATAAATAAAGAAGAATATGTGACAGAAAAAAAAGATTGTAAATAAAGGTAAAAGGGGCTAGAATTCTTGCTCTTAGCCAACATACAACACATATTGCATTGTAATAGAAAACTTATTTTTATGCACATATGCAGAGTAGAACAGTATATGTTGATCAAAATAAATGAGAATATATAATTTAATAAAATGCACATTCATAGCTCACTTGCATAACTATGAAAATAATGCTTGAATAAATTTTTATGTAGAATAACATTTAGAAATAAGTACATCCCCTCTAATTCATCCCACCACACTCTGACAACCAGTACTAAGTTATGCCTTTTAAAAATTTTTCACTTTTTAGGTATTTGAAGATTGCATAATATTGCAAACGTAATGCGAAGTTCTTGCACAGGCCTCATCCAGTCTCCTCTCATGTTAAAATAAAGAATATTCAATAAAACTAAGAAAATAAACTGAGTGTAGTGATACACCTGTGAAACCTCTAATCCCAGCAACTCCAGAAGCTGAGGCGGGAGTATTGCAAGGTCAAGGCCAGCCTCAGCAATTTAGCAAGACCCTAAGCAACTTGATAAGACCTGTTGGAAAACAAAAAATAAAAAGAGTTGGGGATGTGGCTCAGTGGTAAAGCACCCTTGGGTTCAATCCTCTGCACACAAAAACAAAACAAAATAACAACAAAAACAAAATAAACAGAAAACAAAGTGATTTTGTTAGACTTTTTATATGCAAATTAAAAAATATCAATATTTGGAGGTTTATAAAATCTAATGCAATTTGAGGACTTTATTCCTTTTAAGTACTAAATAAACATATATATACATAGATGTCCCATTACTATTTTAACACATATAAAAGAATTATGGGATTTCCACTAGTTTGAAAGTTTTCTAATATTTAATATATATCAAATAACACAACAATAAAAAATAGTTTCACTTCAATAAAAAAAGTTTCATTTCTTCATTAAAGCTATCTTATATTTTGTTCCATATAAAAATTAAATACATGAGTTTGTTATTCATGTATTGATGGACTTTGTTTTTTAACAGTACTGGTTTGAAATCCTCAAAGTTATGATTTTAACAAAAAATATTTTAATATTGCATATGAGGTCAGACATAAGAAACAACATAAAAAAAAAAAATAAGAACTTCATGTTCTGTGGAGATTTGAACATGCTACTTACCCTCCGAGAGGTATCCCTTAATCCCCAAGCTATTATTTTTACCAAATAATAAAAAGATTAATAAGATAGCTATGATTTTGAGATTAGGTATGAGTATGGTAAAAAAAATGATAAATTAAACTCACTAAATTGCATCAATTTTCAGTTGTGGTTTTCAGAATTAATAAATATTTAATAGAAAAAAATGAACAAAATTATGGATTTTATTTGTTTAGAAAATGCTTTAAATATTGTGCTATGTGGAAATAGGGCTAGTGGATACATGAGTTTGATAAAAATAGAACTAAATATGATCATGTTTTAAAACATAGTACAAAAAGAAAACCAAAAAAATGTATTTGATCATTAGAATGCTGCCTCAGACTCTCGTTTTTATCTAGGCTCCAGCATGTAGTAGTTGGGTGAATTTGTCAGTTTTCATAATACTTGTAAAATTTACTTGTTAATATCTAAATTGGAAACAGTAAAAATATCCATCTTTCATAATTGTTCTGACATTCAGATAATATTCCAAATAAACTGTTCAAGTGTAATGGCTGATTCCTGGTGAGGATGCTATAAGTTATTTTTGTTATGACTGTAATAAGACATAATGAATAAAGTTAATTTCTGAGTTTTAGATGCTAATTTGGCACAAAACACACAAAAAATAGGACATATGTTGACATATTCTCTGAATTTGTATTTAATCAACCTGTAATATATTAGTTGTGTGTATTTATACTAGGTCTTATGAAAATTATAATACTGAATAAATTAAAACAACAAATAAATTAAAAGATTTAAAAGTAGAATAAATTATTACAAACCACAAGTTTATTGTGGTTATAAAGAAAAAAATCTTGTATTACCTTGTAATCCAAAGATGTAATACACATAGCAATCTAGTACATTTCTGTTGTTATAATTTACATATAAAAATTAACCTAATTAAATGTATAGTGTGATGGGTTTTTAAAAACAAATATAGTACTGTAATTTCCATCATAATCAAGATATGCCCATATAACAGGACAGTGCCATCACACTGAAAAGTTTCATTGTGGCCTTTGGAGTCCATCCTATTCTCTTTTTTTTTTTTTAATTTTTTTTAGTTGTAGATGGACACAATGTCTTTATTTTATTACTTTGTACGTGGTGCTGAGGATCGAACCCAGGGCCTCATGCATGTGAGGCAAGCGCTCTACCACTGAGCTACAATCCCAGCCCCCCATCCTATTCTCTTAGCACAGCACCTTGGCTGTCAGGAATAAGTTGTGCTTCTCTTTAATTTTTAAATTTCAAGATATTTTAGAATTACACAATTGCAAATATAATACAGAGGTCTTCCATAGCCCTCATCCAGCTTCTCCTCACATTAACATCTAAAATAACCATAAAGTGCAGGGCGCAATGGCGCACGCCTGTAATCCAGTAGCTTGGGAGGCTGAGAGAGGAGGACCTTCAGTTCAAAGCCAGCATCAGCAAAAATGAGGCACTAAGCAACTCAATGAGATCCTGTCTCTAAATAAAATACAAAATAGGGCTGGGGATGTGGTTCAATGGTCAAATGCCCCTGAGTTCAATCCCAGGTAGCACTTAAAAAATAAAATAACCATAACTGAGCTGTTAACACTATTTTTGAATTTTTAGAAAATTCACCCATTTTTTACCTCCCTATTTTAGGAGCTGATCTCCAATCTCATTTTGTTTCTGGGCACCAAAATTTGATCAAGGGTGTGGTCTTTGAGATCATGTAGTCATTCTTAAATTTTTGCACAGTAATTTTAACAACCATTTGTAGATCTAGGCCATGGCAATCATTACTATATAATTAAATGGTGATTTTCTAGTTTTCCTTATTTTCCCCCTTTAGTCAAAGTTTCGTTAAGAATAATGTACACTTCAATTTCATTAGCATTATCAACTAAAAAAGACCTCAATATATTTTTACATAATTTTTCATTTAACTTTATAATGCTTGCAAATGATTATAGTATAAAATTTCAATTAATTCAAAACTCTAAATTCAGATCAGCTCAACCTTTTGAAAATAGGTGAGTGAAATAATCTGTCATGCTGTTGTCAATATTGTCAATCTTTCATGTTGCTGAGGGAGGTGAGAACTGATATATCACAAGTACTGCTTGCTAATCATTTAAAAAAATTAAAATTCTCCCTGTACATTCAATGCATATGAAATGCCACATATTTCACTGACTTTAAGTACCTTTTTTTCTCATTCAATTATTTTGTGTGATAATTTTTGCATGAAAATATAAGACTATGTGGGGTGGAATATGGACTAACAATATGTCTTCCCAATTTAATTTTTATAATTATAAAAATGTCTACTGCATTGCAGTACTATAGTGCAAATTTTGCACAGACTGCCCATATTTAGTGCAGGCTCCACAAGTTAAGGGCACAGTCTCCAACTTACTGTCCTCATTTCAAATGCCAAACACAAGTTTGAGGGGCTGCAGGACTTTCACATTTCTTATCAACTGGGTATGAATTCAGGGTTTCCCACAACCTCATCAGGTTCAGCAGATGGCTAGCCTGACTCAAAGAATTCAAAGAACTACTATATATTCATGATTATTGACACATCCCAGGTGATACACAAGGACAAAAGCAACGCTCATCCCTAAACAAAAGTGAAAACTTAACCACATTAAAAAAAAAATGTGCTCCCAGATTTCAGAGCCTAAGCAATGACTGGGAAGCTTCAGAAGTAAAATGAGTTTGCTTTTGGGCACAGGGCAGGAAAACTGCCTGGTCACAATATACATCTTGTCTTATAGTGAGTCACAAGAAACGAAAAGCTGTTACTGAAGTAGAGACAGAAAGTCCTCCATCTCCTAATTAGAGAACATGCCATGTTTCTGCAGGAAGAGTAGAACCAAACGTGTTTTTGTCTGGGAAGAAGAAAAATGAAGTATACCTATACAGTCTATAAAGTTGATATGCAGAAAATACTAGTTTTCATTTATTAAACATTTATGTAATGCCAGATAGAACATACTCAGATTTTCATGTAGATATTTATCCATACAAGAACACAAGTTGGAAGTACACCATTTTGTAAATTGATAAGCTAAGGATCAGACAGGATAGATTGTTTAATGGTGTTCCAATATTAAAATCAGACAGACCTGTAACATGATCCTCGGTGTGTCTGGATCAAAGCCCATGTACTTTCAAATATTCTCCACCCTCTCATACAACTTTCTTTGATGCATGACTGAAGCAAAGTTTTTAAAAAATGGTAAAGAAAATCGAGTATGTTTATAGCTTTTGGAAAATAGCAAATGGTAGAACTGGAAAATATAGGAGCGATATTATACAAAATAATCAGCACTGGAGATTACTAGCAATAGTAGAAAAGATCCATTTTTATCAGAAGGTAAGGATTGTTGTTGAGAAAAAAAAGACAGAATAGTATCTGGGGGTGTAAAGAAAGAAATTACAGTTCATCCCAAACTATCTTTATTTTCTCTATTAAAAAATATGTAGGCATAGTCTGAAAATGAGATACAAATAATCAAAGTTAAACCTGAGAAAGTGAGGAAGTATGGTAGTTGATGGTTATGGCAACAGGATTTGATGAAAACTATACAAAAGAACTGGCTTGTGGTACTGAGGCTGCAGAGAGGCCATGTGCTCACAATGACAGAAATATCTAATTTTTTTTTTTGGTACTGAGGATGGAACTCAGGGGTACTTGACCACTGAGCCACATCCTCAGCCCTATTTTTGTGTTTTATTTAGAGACAGGGTCTCACTGAGTTGCTTAGTGCCTCGCTTTTAGGCTGGCTTTGAACTCCCGATTCTCCTGTCTCAGCCTCCCAAAGTGCTGGGATTACAAGCGTGCACCGCTGCACCTGGCTATAAATGTCTAATTCTTATTAACATCTCCTCATTGGTTAAATCATGAAGCTTATTACTACTATTACTATCGTGATTATTAAAATGAGAGGTGATAGAGAATAGACCAATGTGAGTAGTGGGAACATGATATTAAGGGAATAATTCTACAAACTGGGCCCACTGTGCTAACCAGGGCAGTAATATTGGCCAAATTGTATTGTTATATTGTGTGCATGTATGCATATGTAAACAACAAATCCCATCATTGTACAACTATATTGTACCAATAAAAAAATGAGTAAAAAGAAAAAGCAATTTACCTGCAGCCCCACCTGTCTTTAGTCAACCGGACATGCTGCATTACTACCTGTTATCTGCAGGAGAAATACATGCTTACAATGTTAACAAGGAGACAGATTACCCAGAGGCAGGGGAGTTTTTGTGACCCTTACACAGACCAGACTCCAAAATTCAGAGAGAGATAAGAATAATACCCCCAACCTTAAAATCTTTAAGGATTTTGATTAGAAATGGTCAGTAAGGGCCAAAGTGATCTAGAGTTGTCATGCACAGTGGGAACTTGAAAGTCCAATGTCATTCTGCTGACCATCAAAAATCAAGAAGTAGCTGGGCACGGTGGCTCAAGCCTGTAATCTCAGCACTTAGGGAGGCTGAGACAGGAGAATCACGAGTTCAAAGCCAGCCTCAGCAATGGCGAGGCGCTAAGCAACTCAGTGAGACCCTGTCTCTACATAAAACACAAAACAGGGCTGGGGATGTGGCTCAGTGGTCGAGTACCCCTGAATTCAATCTCCAGTACCAAAAAAAAAAAAAAAAAAAATCAAGAAGTAGACTTAGGCAAGACTCTTTGAAAAATTCCCTGAGACATCAATAAAACTGGAGGACAGGGAAAAACTGTCTGTCCTTCTCCTTTCTGAGAGCACCCATTCTGTCCCTGGAGAGAGTCCCCTTTTCCGTTTTCTTATTCCTTTTAATAAACTCACACCTGTTACTCTAAGCATCATTTCTGAAATCTTTCTATCATGACTGCAAGAATCTGAGTTGGAAGAGGGGGCTCTGAGCCTGCCTAAGTTTCCTAGCAGGACTCTGACCTGTAACAATGGGCTGTCTTAATTTCTTCAAATATTATTATATTTCTCATGTGATATATAAAAGCTTCTTTCAAGTAAGTTACCAAGGCCAATTTTCATTCAAATTAAAAAAAATAGCCTGAAAATATGAAACTTTATGACACTCAATGCAAAATTAAAAAACAGTAACAAAGTACACTGCCATTTTTCCCCCCAGAGGGATCAAACATGAATGACTCCTCTGATCTCTATATCAGTGACCTGTCACATATACACTCAACTGCATGACCAGGTTCAAATAAGACTCATGATTTGGATCTCATTTCATGTTTTGTGAAGATTCAAGTATTTGCTAATAGATTAAAATTTTCATAAAGCTCAAACTGGTTCATCAAAATATATTGAATAATTTTAAACTTGGAAAATCTAATGGATTTTTAGTTTTGTCAAGGGTAGTACTCTTTTGATTTGTCGATAATTTACATTATGAATAAATGGTTATTTCTGAACGGTATTATAAAATTCACATCATTTATTATGTTTTAATACTTCCTGAAATGAACTCTAAAATGAAACATTTTATCATTTGAGAATTAAAAATATTCTGCAATAAAACATTTTAAAAAGTTTAAAAACTAAGAGATTTCCTGAACAATACTCTTCTTCTATTTCTATTGCCATCCTTAAGGTGGGATATCAGATTAGAACTTATAAACAAAAGAATTTCAACATTCACTTTCATGTTAACTGTTCCATATGTCAGTTTCTTTGGATTGTTCAAAAAAATGTGCCTCTAGAAACAGAAATAGAGAGCTTTCAGCCTGAGATCATAGTTCCTGGCCCAACGCTATATCTCAAGGTGGTAGAGCATTTAGCTATCATGGGCAAGACCCTATTCCATAGCCAGAAAAAAAAAAGAAAAGATAGAATGAAAGAAAAAGAAAAAGAAGGAGAAGGAAACAGAATGCTAGGAATATTTTTATATTTATTGAAAAAGCAAATAGTTTGGCCTAAACAGATAAATGGTAGATAGAATACAATTCAATAGAAAAGTTTCCACTCAATAAGCAAAACTTCCTTCTATCTCATTTATTTTATTCTAAATTTCTTCTCTGACTTTGGCAAATGCTATGAATCAGTCTTTTCATTAATGTTGTTTTAGATGAATTAAATATGATTAAGAGGTAAAAGAAGAGATAAATTCTGGGCAATTTGTATTCCCTGACCCCACAAAATAGGAATGTGGACACATGGGGAAAAGTCTGAGACACAAGATGAAGTTAACAAGAGCACCAACTAAGGGTCAATTTATCACAGCCTACTTTTGTGTTTCCTGCCTTATAGCTGTTAATGAAGCTAACTTGAATTTATAGTGAATGTCAATTATTTAACTCAGTCAACCCTACTGACCCATTCTTCTGAGACACAACACTCTGTTTGAGGGAGGAGCCATTCTATGTCATTCATCTAAAGTCACATGATTGTTTATGAAACTTGACAATCATCATTTACTTTGTAGACCTAAAGACTGGCTAAAGAAATGAATAAACATATGCAAACAAAAGCAGTACTGACTGTGTACAAGTAAATTGGTGATTAGGATTAGTTTCAGAACTATAAACTTAGAAAATTAAAATATTTGGAAAAAAGGATAAAGAAAAAAAGAATTTATGATCAAAATTAAATGTGTTTTTCCTACTATAAGCAGAGTTCAAATATGTTAATTGTTAGGGTTTTTAAAAAATTATAAATATTACAGATTTGTGAAAGAAAATAAAAGTTAATCTTGCCTTTAACTTGGATGATAAATTTCTAAGCAACAACCCTAATTAACCATTAAAACCTAACAATGTGTGCAGTATTAGAAACCTAGAGCTTATTGCAAGAACAAGTATGACCTAATATTGGAAAATATATTCACATAGCTTAGCACTGCAACAGTTAAATGAAAATAAATAGACCTTGTAATTTCAATAAATATAAATCAACAGATTGATAAAGGAAAAAGTAGAATTAAATAAAATAAAACAGCTTTTCAAAATGGGATAAAAATATGTGGAAAAATATAACAGCTTTCTTGACTGTTTCTTGACTGTTATATGTTCCAAAAAGTTCAATCACTTCAATAGGTGCGTAAACTTATCTGAAGAAAATCAATACTAACTGTCCCTAAAAATTCTCAGCAAATTAGAAATAGAAGATAATATTGTCATTCTGATAAACAGCATTTTCATAAAAACCTAAAACTTAACTCATATAAGTAAACAATTGAATCTTCCCCTGTAATTTTAGAAATGTCATTAATACTTACTTTCATTATTTCCATGCACTATTATACTGAAAATCTTAGCCAGTGAAGTAAGTAAAACAAATTAAGTGCACTTTTATGAAAAAGGGAAAAAACTATCTTTAGTAACATCTGTTAGAAAACTTTGAAGAGTCTAGGAAAAAATTGCTACAAAAGAAAAAAAAACCCAATCAATAAATGGGCTAAGGAACTGAAGAGACACTTCTCAGAAGAAGATATAAATTCAATCAACAAATATATTTGATCAACATTTCTAAAAGAAACTGTGGTATATATACACAATGAAATATTACTCAACATTAAAAGAGAATAAAATTATGGCATTTGCAGGTAAATGGATAGAGCTGGAAAATATCATGCTAAACAAATAAGCCAATCCCAAAAAACAAAGAGTCAAATGATAAGTGTATGTTGATCCATAATTGGGGAGAGGGCATAGGAAGAATGGAGGAACTTTGGTCAAAGGGCAGAGATGGGAGGGGACATGGGTGTAGGAAAGATAGTGGAATGAGATGGACATCATTTCCTTAGGTACATATGTGGCTGCATATATGGTGCGACTCTACATCATGTACAAATCAGAGAAATGAAAAGTTGTGCTTCATTTGTGTACAATGAATCAAAATGCATTCTGCTGTCATGCATACATAATTTGACTAAATAAATTTAAAAATAATAATTTTTAAAAATTGAGTATTTTCAGTTCTTTAAGTATTTTAAGTTCTTTATCAAGGTCAGAGAATATGAGTTAAATGCACAAAAATCAATTGATTGTCAACTAGCTAGCAATGAACAAGTGAAAAATTAAAAGTACTATGCACAATATTAATGGAAATTTATATATTTATATAAAAATATATGAAATAGTACAGTTTGTATTTTCCAAATAAGTACAAATCATTGCTGTTTGAAATCAAAGAAGTTCTAAAATTTCAATAAATGAATAAACTGTGTTCATGGATTGGAGAAACTCCAAGTTATGCTGATTCTTTCCAAACTGATCAGCCTCAATCAAAATCTTGGCAGGATATTTTTTGTAGAAACCAACACGTAAATTTTAAAATTTATATTTAAAAATGGACCTAGAGCAAACTAACTAACTAAATAAATAAGAAAACATTTGTGTTACAATTCTTGATTTCAAGACATAATTTAAACCTTCAGCAATTAAGAGGATGGAATATCGTTGTACAAGTTGGCATAGAACCAATGGAATAGAATAGTCCAGAATTATACCCTAATTATATGGTTGATTGATGTTTTCAGCTGTTATTATAGGTAACAAGTATGTACTGTACATATCAAAAATGCAGAACAAAGATTTTGAATGTTTTAAGTATATAAAATGATAAATATTTGAGAAGATAGATGCTTAACCTGATTTAAACTTTTCAAATTATATATATCCCAAAATAATAGCCCATTAATATGTACAATTTTATGTCAAGAACAACTTAAATTATCAAAAAATAAATTAAAATATTAAAAATGAATGTAAATCATATTATTATAGTCCAATTTCCCTAAATGTATTATGTACCTGTACATCTTTAATATCTTTATGCATTCTATAAGCCAAATTTCTCCAAAAGTGAAATGAAAAACAATATGTGGCTGGATAGTCATCACCACCTGCACTGTAGCTGAATATATGGATACATTAGACTCAGTATCACAAGTGGCATCTTTTGTGTCTGTCCACACATCACATTTATCCTGTAGGCATGATAACATAGCAACAATCCAGGTTTTAATATCAATGGAGTTTTGAAATAGATGCCACCATCTACTACAACAGCTTGCAATATCTATGAACTTGAGGAACTGTTTAGACTCTTCACATTCTTAACATTAAATTAATAATTATCAAAGAAGAAACTTTATCAGAAAGCATCATACCTAGAATTAGGAATTTGACAGTAGTGGTAGCCCAGGCACCACAATTTACTTTGCACGTGTTAATTGCTTTTTAAAATATGTCAAATATTCAATTCATTTTCTAGTTCTAAAATGTCCTGTTATTATGGAGTATAGAAAAGTCAAATTCTTGTAAGAAATATTGTCTAAAGTAACTTGAAGTACAGCAAATTGAAAGTTTTGTTCAGGATAAAAAGGACTTTCAAAAGTACTGATCAAAAAGTGAGTCCCTTCCCCCCTCAGAAATTGAGCTCTTAAACTTTACTCATTAGCATCAGAAAAATTGTAAAAAATTAAAGAATCAATTTATTAATCAAATCAACACAATACAATTTCATTCTAAAATTTGATTGAATTTGAGTGGTAAGATATTTTCTTAAAAATAATACTGAAGTAATTTCCCTATTGCATTGACAACAAACTCCTATATATTAGTTTTTTTATTTATAAAGATAAACAAATTCCCAGTTTTTTAAATAAGAGAGAGTAATATATATATGTGTGTGTGTGTGTGTGTGTATGTATATGTATTTTTTAAGTGTTAAAATTATTTCCCCCAAAATGTTTTTTTTTTGGTAAAACATTGTAAATTCAGTTGGACTTATTTGTGATTAACAAAGAACCATCAAGATCTGTATTTACAGAGAACACTTGATTTTTTCACTATTCATAAAAACTATCAACTTTGTGAATCATCACTACTTATTAGTGGTATAAGACACTATAATCCAAAACACTAAAAATCATTTTGGAAATGCATGTCCCCATTTAGTGCATTTTTTAAAGTTCACTTTTCTTGCTGGGTTATAGAACATTTGGTTCCTTCTGCATAACATTTCAATGGTGTTCTCATTGTACCATATTCAGTGAATAAATATTGAATAGTTGCAAAGCTATTTTGGCGAAGAAGATCTGGTTTTGAACAGATAATAGAATCCCTAGAAAAGTGATCTATTACAATCTCAGAATGAATTGAAGTGTGAATATCTTCCACATTTATATGTATTTAGACAAATTTTATAATGCCATATTACTTGTGAAGAACTAAGGTAGTGAGAAATGATTATAAAGCAGAAAATTTAGGAGATGAGAGTCTTTGAAATACAGAAGTCTGTTGGTTTTGGAATAATTTTAGAAGTAACATAAATTCTCTAATGATTTTAAACTCACATTTGTGTTCTATCAAGATGAATGATTTTAAATTATTATCTTCAATGAGATTCATGAAATGATGTATTGATTTCATGTTTGTGTACAGAGGTGCAAGCAGAGGAATATTACTGAAAAAAACCTATAGTACAGTACCATATTCATATGCATATATGAATAAGAATCTTACGTATGTATTATTAAAACTAAACTTATAGCTGGGCACGATGGAGCACACCTGTAATCCCAGCACTTAGGGAGGCTGAGACCAGAGAATTGCGAGTTCAAAGTCAGCCTCAGCAACAATGAGGCGCTAAGCAACTCAGTGAGACCCTGTCTCTAAATGAAACACAAATAAATAGGGCTGGGGATGTGGCTCAGTGGTTGAGTACCCCTGAGTTCAAACCCTGATACCAAAAAAAAAAAAAAAAAAAAAAAGACCCTAAACTTATAAAGCAATGTGTAAGGAAATATTGTCTATTTCTAATTGTGTCTGTAAAATTGTGATTACTGCTACTTTTGCCAAAGTTGGTTATCAATGTGTTACTGGATTTGTGAAAGTTTACCTGGACAAAAATCAGCACTGAAATAGCAATAGCAGCATGGCAGCAAAAAATATTTATGAAGTACCTAACATGGTCAAGAATCAATTTATTAATCAAATCAACACAATACAATTTTAAGTAAGTGATGGAGTAAGAAATTTATAGATCATACACAACAATAAATAGCATCAACAGTAATAGCTAACTCTTCAGAATAAGCGAAGATGACTATAGATGTTGGAAGTTTCAAAACAAGCAAGCAAATTTCCTTGACAGAAGTGTGATAATTAGAAAAGCTAATGATATGAGAGAGGGTGTATCATAGGCACAGAATCCTTATCAGTCCAAAAGTGGATCTGAAAGTCCCTGTTATTTAAACAAAGTAGAATCTTTGTGACAAGTGTAGAGAATTCAAAGTCAAGTTTCGGGGCATTGTATTGCTATCAAAATTTCATTATATACACCTTTCAGAGCAATTCAGTATTTATTATCTTTATTAATTTCAGAGTAAAATGTGGACCAGATAAAATGTTGGAGAACACATACGTACAAACTACTCCAATGTTGCCAACCAGACTTCAGTTTTTATTTCAGAATAATTTCATCTTAATTTTTATTGACCTGCTTAATATTTCACTGATATGTTATTTGTTCTAAATCTCCTTAATAATGTCACTGATCACATAATTTATCATTTTTTGCTGACATTACAAGCATATTCTTATTTTCAAAATTAAATACAAACTCATTGGTGCTGTAGTTCTTGATTCAAAGGGTTAAGGGTGGCATCACTTGCAGGCTTTTTGGTTAAGATCAAGGGCAAAGGGTTAAATGTAGTATAAAAGTATGGTGGAAAGAACCACATGAAAGTCAAAAAAGCTGGATTGGGTTCCAGACTTTTCAGTTCCTATTTTTAGTGCTAAAAAATGTAAATTCACCTTGGCCCTCATTTTTCTTATTTGTAAATGTAATATCACAGATTTTCAAACAGTTTATCAAGAATACTTAGGATTCTAAGGAAATACTTCCAAAGCCAAGTCTTCACAAGGAGTAGTGGAATTAAGAGATTGTGAACTCTATTTTATCCTTTATAATCTAAACTGCTCAAATTTAAAGAAGAAGCACCATTTTCAATAGATACATATGGTATAATAATAAAAATAAGTACTCTGAATAATGTCATCAAAGAGCACAGAAGGTAGCTCCTGGAATCATCTCCTTGCAGAAACATTGAGAATAAAAGTGAAAACTATCAGATTAAAATCTGTAGGTCTCTAGAAAACAATAAAATGCTTCTAGCAATCAGGCAATGCTAATCAAGAAAAAAGGCAACTTAAAAACAATAGTAAAATTGTATGGCATTTTTATTTGCCCTTGCTCCACTGCCCTTTCTGGATTTGTAGTTGTCTTGAAGACTCAAGACCATATTCCCAAAATGGAAGAAAAGATTCTTGTCCCTGAGGGAAGCAGAGGAAAATTTATTATCAAAGAATTGTTTTTATACCTGAAGGACTGAGGCAAGGAACCTGTCTTTGTTTTGTCCAATTCAGAACTCCCTCATGATAGAAAAGTGAAAGGCATTCTTCAATAGAATGTTAAGGCAAAAAGTAATCTGTAGCTACCTGAGGCAAAACAAAATATTTCAAACAAATTGCAGTGCACTGAATTCATGAGAAGAGGAGATAGAGTTTCTCTGGGAAATTAGAACTTTCAAAGCACCCATTTGTACTATGGAAAATAGAAAGCCATGCTCATGTCCAGAGCATAACACACTCAGAGAAGTCTCGAGACAATCCAAAACTTTCACCTCTGACTGATCTGTAGACTCAGTGCAAGCAGCAAGGTAGGGTGTCAGAATTATAAAGAGCCTTGCTAAGAATGGAAGAAATGCTCCACCACAGAGTCACTTGACAAGCCTGGGAGAATTTTTTCCCTTTTTCTCCCTCTTTAAAAAATAAAAAGGCTCCTGGCATTCAAGGACATATCTTGAAAAGCACTTCCTGAACACAAGGCAGTGAACAGAAAGCTGAGTCATTAGATAGTAAGTCACACACACTTTACAAAAATTACTTAGGAGGATACAAAACAATTATGTACATCCCACAGCAAGCAACAAAAACAAACTAAAGGAAGAAGAAAAAACTGATTTCCAAAGTCACCACATTTTAATATTAGAAATGTCCAGATTCAAAAGGAGATTTGAAACATTTGAAGAAACAAAGTATGGCCATTAACACAAGAAGTTAACAGAAGCTGTCCTTAAGGAAGCATAAACTTACTAGACAAAGACTGGTAAACCAAATATCTTAAATATGTTCAAAGTGCTGAAGGAAACCATGAACAGAAAACTAAAGGAAACCAGAAGAGCAACACATGGCAAATAGGGGGCATCTCTATAGATAGGAATTATTTTTAAAAGAAAAACTGAAATTATAGAGTTAAAAAATGCAATAATTTTTTAAAAAATTACTAGATAAATTCAAAAGCAGTTTTGATCAGGCATAACATAATATCAGAGAACTTGAGTACAGAACTGTTGTAGTTGTAGTCTGAGGAGTATAAAGCAAAGAATGGAAGAAAAGGAAGAATAAGATAATATAAAAAAATAAAATACACAATAATCCATGAGCAAAAGGAAGTCTAATAAAGTAGAGGAAGGAGAATGGGAGGAGGGAGGACTAGAGGGAAAAGGGGGAGTGAAAGGGGAGGATTATGAATTGAGATTGATTTCCATGCACGTTTGAGTTTGTTGGGATGAACCCAACTACTAAGTATAACTATAAAGCTTTAATAATAATAAGCAAAGAAAAGAGCTTAATAGATATGCATTGTGACACCTTTAAGCACAGCAAAGTAGACAGGAAATTTTAGAGAGAAGGAAGAAGAGTATTCTAAAAAACTGATAACAAAATCCCTCAAAGTTTAACTAAAACACACACACACAATTTATACATTCAGAAGCTCAATAACTTCAAGAAAGTAAACATAAATGATTAGCAACAAGACACATTATAACCGAATTGTCAAAAGCCAAAGACAGAGGAAGTCAAAGCAGCAGGAAAGAAGAAATTTATTATGTAGTAGAGATTCTTGAAATTTACAGTGGATATAATTTAATAAATCAAGGAAGTCAGAATAAAGTAGAATAACTTTTTAAAGTAATGAAAGAGAGAGACAAAGTGTGTGAAGGAAGGCAGAGATAGGAATGAAGAGAAAGATAAAGAATACAGCATGTCAACTAGCAATTCTACATCTGACAAGGACATACCTCATTCTCAGATAAACAAAAGCTGAGGGAATTTGTCTCTGGTAGATGAGCCCTATTTGAAATGCTGAAAGGAGTCCTGAATGCTTGAATAAAGGACAATCAATAGTAAATTAAATGGCATATGAATAAAGAATACTGATAAAGACAACAGCATAAAGTTAATACTATTCTATTTTAAAATTTTAACACTTCTGTTTTCTTTAAGAAAAATACATAATTTAATGAGCACACACAATGTATAAAGACATAAGTTGTGACAATAACAATATAATGGGGGAGAGACAGAGATGATACAAATACAGTCTTTATGTTATTGAGGTCAACTTAGTATCAATAGAAGTTAGATTGTTATAAAATAATTATACCTATATATTATAATATATTAATTGTAATTATCATGTTAACAATCATGAAAATACCCAAAAATTATATTTGTAAAGAAATGATATTTTAAAAAATATGGAAAGGAAAAAAAGTCGTAAGACATACAGAAAACAAATAGCAAAACGTCAGAAATCATTCCATCCTTATCAATAATTATTTTAAATGTAAATAGATTATATTCCTCAATCCGAAATAGATATTGGCAGAATGTATTGTTAAAAATGATCCCAACTATTTATTTTCCATAATAAGCAAATAAGATGAAAGTAAAAGAATAGGAAAGGATATTCCTTGAAAATGTTACCAACCAAAAGAACCAGAGGTAGTTATGCCAATATCAGAAAAAATAGTTATTCCACAAATGCTATTAAAGGGCACAAAGAAGAATATCAAATAATTAAAAAATCAATTTATGAAGATGTGTGGAATATAAGGACATCAAAGAAGAAAGCTCCCAGATATTGAAGCAATGAAATAGAAATAAAGACTATGATGATAATGAAGACCTTGATTTTCAAATTTTATAATAGGTAGGACATCTATACAGAAAAGGAATAAGGAAATAGAGTACTTGAACAATGTCATGTTAACTACACCTAACAGGTACACACACACACACACACACACACACACCCCACACATGCAACACTCTCACAACAGCTACAATGAAATGATGTTAGAAACCAATTAACAAAAGAAATACTAGAAAATTTAAAATCATTTGCAAATTAGGCAATGTATGATTAAACATCAAAGAAAATATCACACAGAAAATTAGAAAATCAATGAAAATGAAAAAATACATGGAAACTCTGTGTTGCAGACAGAGTAAGTCTCAGAAGGAAAGGTAAAGTCATAAATAATTTTCTTCTTTTGTGTTTTAATAAAAAGATCTCAAGTTACCATCTAGAGATGGAGGGCAAAGGGGAACTAAACTCCAAAATGAAAATTGACAAAAATAAAATATGAGAAAAGATAAAGGAAATGAGTATAGAAAAAATGTTGCAGAAAATCAATAAAAGCAAAAGTTAAATTTTTGAAAAGATCAAATAAATTAATCAACTGAATGAATAGAATTGAGAGTTCAGTAGTGAATACATGCATCTATGGGCAATTCATTTCAATTAAGATACATAACTAATTAATTGGGAAAAAATAATTTTTTCAAAAAGTGGTGTTGGGACAAGTGAATATTCAGGGATTAATTTGAATGCCAAATTAATCAATATCAATAAAAATTAGATCAAAGTCAATCAATGACCTAAATATTAAATATAAAAATTCTGAAGGAAAATATAGACCTGATATCTGGGGAATTCAGCTGTTGTGGCAGCTATTTTTAAAATATAGTAGCATGGAAAATATGAAAATAAAAAGATGAAAAACATCACATAAATACCACACAAAGAAATCTTGTGTTGCTGTATGTATATCCAATACTGTAAACATTAAATTAAAAAGTATTACCAAAGGTAAAGAAATACATATCAAAATGAAAATGGGAGCCAGGAATGGTGGCACATGCCTGTAATACCGAAGCAGGAGGATCACATGTTCAAAGCCAGCTTCAGTAATTTAGCAAATCTTTAAGCAAATTAGTGAGATCCTGTCTCAAAATAAAAAAAAGTTAAAAGGGTAGGGGATGTGTCTCAGTAGTTAAGCACCCCAGGGTTCAATCCCTGGCACCTTAAATAAATAAATACAAGGTAATGGATAAAATGAGAAAATGAAGTAATACTAAATTCATATGCATCTAATAACAGCCTCAAAATATACAAAGCAACAATTGAAACTGAAGCGACAGGGACATAAAAATCATAATCTTAAATTTTAACACAGTTCTCTGCATGTATTATTGAACAGTTATAGTTATAACTTAGACAATTTAAACACTGTTATACCACAGCCAAGAAACAGCAGGTACGCATACTTTTAGGTACACACAAAAAATTGCACCTGAAAATACTGGCCCATGCCTCCAATTGTTAAGCAAGTGTTATGCTTTGGATATGAGGTGTCCCTAAAAGTCATATGTTGAGAAAAAGAAAGTGTGGAGGAGAAATGTTTGGGTTATAGGTTTAACCTAATCCATTAATTGATCCACAATGAGATTAAGTGAGTAGTAACTGGAGACAGGTGAGGTGTGGCTGGAGGAAGTGATTTACTGGGGACATGGCTATGGGGTATATATTTGCACCTGGAAGGTAGAGACCTCTCTCTCTCTGCTACCTGATCCTCATGTAAGCTGCTTCCTTCTGCCAGGATGCTCTGCCTCACCTCAAGGCCTGAGGAATGGAGCCAGCCTTTTATGGCTTCTAAAACCATGAGTGTTCAAATAAACTATTCTTCCCTAAAATTGTTCTACTCAGATCTTTTGGTTATAGCAGCGAAAATGCTGACCAAAACAAGTTAAACCCATTTTTGAGTATTTAAATACAGAATATGCTCATTTACCACATTGAGCTAATCCAAATTTCACTAACACAAAATACTTGAAACTCCCCCATGTGTGAGAGAATTAAGCAATACATTTTTATATATTCCATGAATCAAAGAAGAAACCACAAATTAAATATGGACACTATTTTAAATTCAGTAATAATGAAATTATAACACTTCCAAACTTGTGAAGTGCAGCTGAACAAGTGTTCAGAGAAAAACTCATACCTACAAATATATGTACTAAAAATGATAAAAGCATGAATAAAAATATTCATGTTTCTACTTCAAGAAATTGAAAAGAGAACAAAATAAAAAACTAAAAGGAAATAAAAGATAACAGAAATCAATAGAAAGAAATATGGATTTGAGAAAATAAATTAATCTAAATGTTAGTTCTTTGATAATAATTAATACATTTTTAATTATCCCTAAGAATTTAAAAAAGAACCAAAAAAGGACATGTTATGAATTCTATGAGTGACATCACCATAGATACTCAATTTATGAAAATGAAAGAAGTGTTGTGACCAATTATATAATAATAAATCTTCATCAGGGATTTTATTTATGTTTATTTTGTGTGAGGTGGTGGGAGGTGGGCGTGGTAGAGATCAAAATCCATGGCTTCATGCATGCTAGGCAAGTGCCATACACCAGCCCTAATAATATATTTCTTTAAACAGACTGAAAAAGCACAATCCAAAAATTGAACTCCATTAATACTAAAAATTTCTGCTCCTCAAAAGACAACATTAAGAGTATGAAAAATGAAGGCATAGACTTAAGGAAGATACAATTTTTAGACTGCGCAAAACATTCTAATATGTACTTCATAAAAGAAAATATCAGAATAGTAAATAAACATGTAAAAATGCTCAACATCATTATTACAAAACGAAAGTGTATTTGAATCATGATGAGTATCACACCTCACCTCCGGATAGGCAATGGTCAGTGCTGATGATGGAAGTACTGGAAGGAGATACTGGAAGTAGCCGGAAAGCTGGTTGAAGTCAATTTTCTCATCTGGTTCTACTACACGTGAGTTCGCCTTGTGCCAATTCATTCAAACGTGCAATAAGGATCTGGATAGTTTCCTGTATTATGCTGTACTTCAATAAACTACAACACATGAATTTTTAAAAAAATAACCAGTTAAATAGAAGACATTGTGACTTTGATATCATACTAATACCTGCATATTTTTTTTCCCATCTTGGGGTTTTTAGGCTTAGGAAATATTTGTTAAACACCTTTTTTCAGCAATGACACACTTTCTTTTCAGTGCTGTTATTGAATTATTTCCTACTTAAAATATATCTTCTGTTATTTCAAACAAGGTGGAGTGAGCTAGAGAGAGTAATGCCAGCACACATCTGCTATCTCCATTAAATAATATTACTTTTAAGAGTTACAGTATAATGAACAAATCATTGCATAACATTAATTTTTTATTATTACATAATAATGCTTTTTATGTATCACTACCTTTGAAAAACATAAGATTTATAATGATATGGAGATTAAGTTGTGTTTATATCCAAGTCTTTAGTAGTATGGTAAATGACGTGTAAGTTGTTTCAAAATCACTTTAAAAATATTCAGGTACTAATTAAAATGTAATATGGGAAGCCCTCAGTGTCTGAGGGATCTGCACTCAAGAATCCAACCAAAAGCAAATCCAAAATATTTAGTATTGGTATTCTACTGCACAGTAGGTGACTTACAAGATAGTGATAATGTACTGCACATTTCAAAAAATATAGAAGAGTTTTGAATGTTTTCAGCACAAGATAATGACAAATATTTGAAGAGAGAGATATGCTTACCACGGTTTGAACATTATATATATATGTATTGAAACATCAAATGATTCTCCATAAATATTTTACATGTCAATTTTAAAAAGCTCAAAATATTTTAAAAATTACATCTGTATTGAACATGTTCAGACCTTTTTCTTGTCATTATTCCCTAAATAATATAGTATAGTAACAAATTACATAGGTTTTACATTATATTAGGTTTACAATTATTAGGTTTATAAGTAATCTAGAGATCATTTAAAGTATATGGGAGGATGTATGTAGGTTGTACTCAAATACTACACCATTTTATATAAAGAACTTGAGCATCCATAGATTTGGAGATACTCAAGGGCGGCTGGAATAATCCTTAACGGAGACTGAGTGACAACTGTACTGTCCACTGTTGGTAAAAGCAGAGACTGGCAGAAAACTTTATAAATTTTCATTAACTATATTTTCTGACTATTTTATTTTTATCACATGTAGGAAACTTTCTTATGGCCTAAAACAATCCTTAACCATGGTCTGTAAAATTTAGTGAAGGACAAGGGAAAATGATTGCAGTGGTGGCAATATCATTTCATCATATCCAGCATAAGTTAACCACTTTTATTTCATCAAAAGCAGTCTTTATATGCTTTCATTTTTGGCACCATAGTTTACTATAATTATTATAATGATTTACTATTTTCATAAGAAGTTATATTTGCCTTAAAACAAACATTAATTGATAATAACGAATTGCTTGGTTAAATAGCTATTGTAGCAAATAACTAACGTTTATAAATTTTGCAAGTGATAGCAAATAGAAAATCTGTCTTTCTGCATTTAAATTAAATAATAATTACAAAACTACCATAACATCATAGTTATAAATTAATGTAACATTAATAAAAGAGTGAAGTTGAACCTTAATTACTGTAGCCTATGCAATTTCTTTATTATGAAATTATTCCCACATAAATACCAATGTAATTCATGAACAGAGGTTACCATTGCTCCATTTTAACTGCCTGCAGGAAGTTTTTACGGTGCAGTTTGTGAGAGTAACCCTACATTTGCACAGTTCTTTCAACCTTACCATGCTCTGTTGGCTGGACAGAGGTCACAGGTGTTGGCCACAAAAGAGGATTGCAGAGAGCAAGAGTACCAGGAGTTGGGGATCTTAATAGTCACTCTAAAGTCTGTTTACTACGCTCAGAAACAACTTCATGCTAGTAATTAAAAAATTCCAGTGAAACAGAAAAGTTCCTTAAGAGAAAGATTTGTCCTAAATGTTCAAAATAGCTTTATTTATAAGAACCAAATACAATACTGGAAAAAGGACAAATGTTCCCCCCACCTCCTTAGGTAAATGGATAAATAAACCATGATGAAATCACAGTGCAGAATGCCACTAACCAATAGAATGTAAATAATTACATCGAACAAAATGGATTAACCTCAAAATAGCTGTGCTAAGTGAAGAGATCTGATGGATAAATGAACTACAATCCTAAGTGGAAAAGAAGCATCAAAATCCAGACTGTGTTTGAATGTGTTTCCTCTTTGTGAATTTGGCACCCTAAGACCTGGTCACTATCTACTGCCTTTAAAAAAAAATCTTAAAAATATTTTTCACTCCTATTTGACTTTTCTAGTAGTTTATCATAGAATTATTGGGCTGATGTAAGCTATACTGTCAAAGTAGCAGGACTTTGTGTCCCAAATGTGGAATATAAAAATGAGAAGATATTAGAACCCTTTTTCTTTATTTCTAATAAATACACATTTTTAATTTAATTCATGAAAGTTGACAGATCATGGAGTTTCTAGTCTTTGAAGTGTAGAAAGTAATTGTTGAATGGGTATAACATATAGACCCAATGATCCCTTTTGATATTTCCATAAAAGATTGCTTGTCTTGTGTATTTAATAGGGTTATACAAGTGTAACTTTTCAGAAGATTCTATCTAATCCGATCACTGTTTCAATTATACTTGCTAACAGATTTTCACACCTGATAATACATCTGACAGAGATATTATTTTAATCCAAGAACACAAATCATATTGTTGTGCTCATTGCAGTTTTTTAAATGGGTTAAATCACTATGATTGAAATTAAGAAAGAAAGATAAAATCAAGAAGAAAGACAACAGAGCATACACAAAATTGTTTCAGAATAAATGCCCTATTTTCCAAGACTGCTATCAGGATCAATATCACTTAATATTTACTGCCTTTTCCCAAAATTTAGCACTTTTCATTCATCATATAATTTTATGTGTGTTGCAAATCCAGATGTTAATTACTAGTAGCATACATATAAATAAAGAAGCATTTTCAGAGATAAACATAATTTTTGACAGTGCTGATATTATATACAATGTTGTTTGTCTTGGCTTCAAAACAAATGCTCAAACATTGAACTGAAGAGCCCAGATTTAGATAAAGTGAACGTTTCTCAAACTTATTAGATAAAATTGATTTTAATATATGTAACATGTTAATTGTTCCTTTTAAATATTTCTTACAAAAAAGATGCAATAGTCATGCTAATGAAAATGGCAGAGTGAATAACAGCATAGAATAGAACATGTATATGCTTATTTTACCAAGTATGATTATTGTGTAAGCACAAGCATGTGTGTGAGCCTTGTTTATCTATATGCATATTTAATGCACCAGAATATAAAATTATTATTTCTTGTGCTTTTCAGCCAAAATATTGAAAGAGATTGTTGCCCTAAGAAATGATATAACATATTTACTCAGGAGCAAGAGTCCACAAAACCTAACGTTCAAATGCTTTATGCTAGATTATATAATATTAAAAATTACTAGCTTAGAGAGCAAAGGCCTAACATCATACATTTTTCCCTGCTGTTGTCTAAAAAATATATTATTTTACCTTTCAGCTTTATTTCACAAAGTGAGAGTCTACTATAGATGACTTGGCTAAAAATTAAATTCAATCATTATAATCTCTTTCTAAAAATCCTACTTTGTAAAAAAGAAATTTATGAATGAAAATTTACCCTCTATCCCAGAGCTCCCAATTCATATTTTATACTTGTGATTTTGAGTAATTAGGATTTGTGTCATTTCTGATTAAGATTCTTCTACTGATCAAGGTTGACCTTTAAGCTTGCTGATTTTCATATTTCTTTACAAACTAGCAGCATTTCTCTAATGAGCTGTGTGTTTTAAGACCCTCATATATATATTGAGACCAATATATTGTCACATCATAAAAAATTATGATATGCTATTCATATATTATAGTTTTTTTTTAATTAGAAAACAGTGGTCCACAGCAAGACACTGAAGTAATATTACTTTCATGTAGAACACATTGGGTAGGTATATATATAAATACCTACCCAATATATATATATACATAAACTTCATTCACTTAGAAACTATTCAAACATTTAAAAATCTTAGCACATAAACAAAAAAAATTCATTACATTCAAGGGGAATCTAGCAAAAAAATTATAATACAACACAGTTATCTTACTAAACTCATAAGAAACGGATGGAGGTTGAACAGTCTGATTTCTTGGTCTAAATAGAAACTGTTGTTTATAGGATTTCACATAAAAAGTTCATGTTTTAAAAATGGTTAAGTATTTCTTTTGTCCAACAGATGTTATGAAAAAGATTACCAAGATGGTAAAGATGCCAGGGACAGAGGAATTTTGGGAAGTTCAGGAATAATGGTGTTACAGTAAAAAGGGTTTATATAACTGGTTAGTTTGGGAAAATCCCCAAACTCTGAAACTTTCATGAAAATTAATTATTAGCTAAGAAGCCCAAGAATCCGCATTTGGATGTAAAATATATTCTTTTCACATAGTGTTTGGCTAACCCTTGGTCTCATTAACTGCACAGCAATTTCCACATGGTTTGTTTCCCTGCTCAAATTGACTCAAATTTGGGATCATGAAATTTATTCCTCTTAATTAAATAATCTTCAATAGATCATTTAAAGAGTACCTTTGAATAAAACACTGGTAATCCCAATATACCTGAGTGTTTCCTCTCAATTTCCTGTTTTAATTATTGTAATTAGTAGTTACTTCTTGCTTTTCTAATGCTACACAGCTGCAACAAAGAACCTTCAGCTATTTTGATTTTATATTCAAAATTCCAATGACTATAACTTCTTTTGATAATGTGTTCTAAATTTTCTGAGTATTCAGATTACATAGAGTAATAATCTCAGCATTTTTAAACATTTACAAAGTTAGAGCTGCTCTAATCAAAAAGGAAGAAAATAAGAAAATACTGTCATGTGTCTACTGTTTTGCTTTCCTGTGATATTTGTTTATTTCTTACTAGTGAAAGGAATGAGGAAAGTTTTATGTAGGACAAGCAAAGACCAGTGGTCTCATTAAGCTAAACTATTTCATTCATTTTTTCACAGGGTACATAGAAATATCCTCAGGATCAACCCTACACTTCTTGGAATCTGTACACGTCACTTTCATATCAATTGGTTAATTCAAAAAATTGTCTCTTAAATGTCAATCAACCCATTATTGTTTCCATAATAATTCAATGATATACTAAAATGCATTGGAACAACTTTATGGGTTTAATTTTCTTCATACAAGAAGTTATGCTACACGAAATTTATTTACCTCAATTGCCTGATTTGAAGCTCACTACTTTGTCGCTCTGGCCTAAGGAAAATAAAATCAAAGATAGGGCAAACTTTCAAAATTCACCTTTACATGAATTTTGGGCAGAAAACATATTTTAAAATGAGATATCCTATCAAGATCAAATGTTCTTTCAAATGTATTATATCATGTCATCTTTATGACAAAGGAAATTTATGAAAATCAAAAAATAAAATTGGCAAGTTCTGCTGTGTTTCTCTCTTTCTTTTCTTCTTTTTTTCTTTTTTCTTTTGTTCTAGTTTTGAGGGGGAAAACACTTTGAAAATGAAATCTCAAGTGCCCAGAAAAATATTATGTTCTTTTCCTTTCCATTGCAATTGGGATCATCCCCACTCTTGTCCTTTAGTCCACATTAAGTGACTGGAATGTCTCTTTCAACATTTATGTGATGTTATTCTATAGCAAGAGGTCTCAAGCCATGGACTATAGCCCTTCACTGTTTACAACCTGTTTTCACAACCAAAGTTTTACTGAGACAGCCACACCCATTCTTTCATACATTGGATATAGCTGCTTTAATGCTTCAGTGGTAGAGATGAGTGATTTTGTGGCCGGCATTTACATTCTGGTTCTTTAAAAACAAATACTGCAATCCCTGTTCTGTACTAACTAAAGTAAGCAAGCAAATTGAACTGCACTGGTAATTATTAAATTCAAGTTGAACAAACACTTGAAGAAAACTTTTAAAACAAGATTATGGTTTACAGAGGCTTTAATGCACTTTATAAGGAAGAGTGAACATTGACTCATATTTCTAACATTAGAGTCTAACATTTTCATTCCTTTCATTTTCTTGTTTGCTTTCTCATTAATTTCATGAAAGTCTTCAGTAGATATAATAGTATTTACCTTGAATACCAAGTCTTTAAAATATATTAGAAGAAAAAAAAAAGCATTTCAGGTAGAAAAAATAGCCAGTGTAAACATGTGCAGAAAAGAGTGAACATACAGTTGATATTGCTAGAACAAATGGCATGAAGGGAAATATTTAATTTATAGGGTATCATTAGGGTGTAACCTCTGTATGTAGTGGGTTAAAGATGAAAATAGTTGTTTGACATTCCTTCTCAAGAGAAGTGAGAGCTATATCTTTTCTCTGTGAATATGGCAGGCAATTGATTGCTTTGACAAATAGAATAGAATAGAAATGACACTTTTTTCTGGACTTTTTGTAGATTATCATTTCACATTTTCTGTTTCTTGGAACACTCAAAATTTAGTTGCATTGTTATGAGAAGCTCATGCCACAAAGACATGTGGTACCATCCAGTCAGCAGCCTCAGCAGGACCTCTGACCAAGAGCCCCAGTATCAGCCGTGAACTTTTTGAGTGAGTCATCTTAAACTTGCAGCTCTGTTGATTCTAGCCTTTACATGACTTCAAATTAAACTGCTACTTCACCGCAATCACAAGATAGACCCCCCAATCAAGATGTATTCCACTGAGTCCACTTAACTCCTAGAATTGTGAACAAAAATAATAATTGTTATTTTGAGATTCTAAGATTTGATGTGATTTATTATGCAGCAATAGATAATCAGATCTTAGAGAGTCAAAAAATTTATAAGCAGTATGCCCTTGGGCCTATATATTTGAGGTTATTAAATAGATAACCAAAAGAGATACAAAAAATGTGGCAAAATGAGTAATGCTTACGCTGCAGCCATTTACAAACTCAAAAGCTTTTACCAGCAAAAGCAAATAGCATTCAAGTGATTTCATCTCTGAATTTCTTTGTGATGACTACTCAGCTATACAAGAGTTCAGTATACATACAATATAAACTAAATTCTAGCATTTTTCTACAATGAGACTTAGTTTAAGAAATGTAAAGAAAAAGAAAAATGAGTAAGATGTAGTAGATTATGAATTCTTATTTATAGATTATTCCAAATCTTGAAGACTTAAAATAAATGTGCTCATATTGACTAGTCCTTAAAACTAACCAAATCCTTAGTAAATCTAGATATTTAAACAATGGTGTTGAAGAAAAATGTTTGCGCTTTAATATCTGAAATCAACTTTTGAAGTGAGAAAACATTAACATATTACATAAAAACAAGTCACAGTAACATTGATACTAAGATGTCTTTATATATTCATCTGAAAATCATGTTACTCTACAACTAACCTTGCAGAATTTGCAAAAAATAATGTAACTATGGATTTCAGATAATTTGTTTATTGATAATTCTATTTAACTTAAGATCATATGAATGAAAGTAGGATAATTTTCTTCAGCACTTTCATTATATATATGACTGCACCATTCAATGACAACTTTCATTTCCTACATCTGTATTCACAGAATATTTGGGAAAACTTTGTAACATAATAAATATATTTAATTCTGCTTTCTTCAGAAATAAAGATGTGTAATACAATAAGACAAATTTCCTTAAATATAAGAGAGTTTTACTGCTAAAGATTTGAGTCAGGAAGCTACAAGTTATAAAAGTTAGCGACATATATTTAAAATAAATTTTATTGTATTTATGTGACTTTTCGAGTCTATGTTTTGATATAATTGGACCAACTGTTAAAATAATTCTCTGACAAAATTTTAAGAAAGTTAAATTTGCCTAATGTACCAAATTTCAAGAAGCCAGTAAATATGCTAGAGTTCCTATTGCTTGGTGGACATAGCATTAATATTTGCAATATGATATGAAGGATGAAACTATGAATTGTGATGTTTTCTATAAATGAAGTGAAAACAACCTATTTATAAAATATTCTAAATCCTTACATAATATCTTAGGATAGATTTTTGGAGATTTTATGCCAGAAATGATAAAAACTCTATGGCACAGATTTAGAATTTATAAAACCCAGAGAATAAAATGAAAACTTGACTTTAAAAGAAAAATAAAATATAAAAACTTAAGCAAGAATTTAATATTGTTATATTAGTAAGTTATTGTTTGTTTTCTTGGGTATAAGGGCATTTTCATTATATAGAAAAATTCTTATTTTGAGATTTATGTTTAAGTATTTAGGATAAAGTATTATAACTAGAACTTACATTTGGATGATTGCAAAAAATGTATATTTGTGTTATTATATATGTATATATACATATACTATGAAAATTAGGATATTCTAAACCTAAATTGTGTATTTGTTTATTGTACTATTATTTCAATGTTTTGTGGAATTAATATTACTGTAAATGAAAAATTGAGAGAAGTAGCCTTTTTCTAACCTTATTGTGGTTCAACTGACAGAAGTTGTAGATATTTAAGGGGTATTATGTGAGACTTTGATATATGTATACATTATGAAATGATGACCACAATCAAGTTAATTGACTTGTCACCTCCCATAGTTACTATTTTTGTGTGGTGAGAACGTTTAAGATAATTATCTTAGCAAATTTCAAGTGCACAATATAATATTATTGACTATAATTATCATGTTGGACGGCAGATCACACACTGCATTTTCTTTATCAACCCATCTTTAGATGAGCAATAGATTTTTTTTTTTTAACCTATCTGGGTCACTCTGAATAATGCTGCAATGAGCATGGAAATGTAGATTTTTTTTGAAATTGTGATTTATTTTCCTTGGGACAGATATCCAGAGTGGGTTGGTTTGATCTAATAGTAGTTCTGTTTTTAACTTTTTGAAGAACTGCCATGCAAAATTCCATATTGGCTCTATACATTTACATTTCTACCAGTTGCATATAAGCCTCCCTTTTCTTCTTACCCTTGCTAACATTTGTTATCTTTGTCTTACTGGTAATAACTATTCCAGTGACAGTGAGGCTTCATTTCAAAGTTTTTTTCCCCCTCCTTTATTTATAAGAAAATAAAAACACATAAAGCCTATACATATAAATGAGGTAACTTGTGATGTGTGAATCCATGTATATATTGTAGACTACTTAATTAGGTTAATCATATATACCTCCTCAAGCATTTATCAAGTCTTTATGGTGAAACATTCAACATTTTTTTTTATCTTTCTGAAATATGCAGGACATTACAGTTATTTATAATCACTCTGAGGTATGATAACATAGCAGAACTTCTTACTCCTAGCTAACTGTTACCTTGTGCTCATTGGTCAACCTTACCTCACACCCTCTTGCCCTCTCTGTGGTTTTGATTTGCATCTTACGATGAATAGTATTTTTGAGAATCTTTTCTTAAATCAGACGACTATCTGTAAGTCTTCTTGGAGAAAATCACAATTCAGATCTTTCACACATTTTAAAATTGTGTTATTTTGTTTTCTGGCTATTATGTTGTTTGAATCTTTTACATATTTTGGATATTACCTCCTTATCAGATGTATGTTTGCAAATATTTTCTCTCATTCCCCAGGTTATTTCTTTACTATTGGTTATAGGAAAAGTTTTAGTTGGACATAATTGTATTTGTCCATTTTTGCTTTGTTGCCTTGTGCTTGTAGAGTTGTATCTCCAAAATTCATTGTGCAAACTAATGTAAAAAAGCTATTTTCACTGGGCATGGTGGTATTTTTGTAATCTCAGTGACTCAGGAGGCTGAGGCAGGAAGAACATGAAGTTGAGGCCAGCCTCAGAAACAGTAAAACCTTGTCTCAAAATAAAAAAATGGAAGCCTTGGGGATATGGTTCAGTGATAAAGCATCCATAGTTCAATCCTTATTACTAAAAAATTAATTAATTAATTCAAATAAATAGCTTTCTTATGCCTGCTTCCTGTTGTTAAGTTTTATGTTTTCAGGTATTATGTTTATGTTTTTAATCTATGTTGTTTTGATTTATGTACAGAGTAAGGTATTAGGTCTGGTCAGGGTCTAAGATGCCCAATTAGGGGAACCTGTTAGCGGCTGTGAAGCAGAGCTGCAAGCCAGATGTGACGTCACTAGTAGACACGCCTCCTGTCAATCAGCGAGTTTTCCTGACCTATCCAGGAAGGACTCTGGCCTTCTCTTCCTGTCCCAGAGCCCTCCCTTTCCTGACCGGGTTTTCTTGAAATTCTCTGTGCACTGACGATCCAGCGCCATTTCTCCCCACACGCTCTGATGGACAGGGGATTTGGTCCGAGGCCACGCATTCCAATAAAGCCTTGCCGAGTGGCTTAATTCATCCTCTCTTGGTCATGTAATCTTTACATAAGGTACGTGTCCACTTTCTTTTGTGTATGAATATATGGTTTCCAGCATCATTTTTTAAATAGACTGTCCTATTTCCATTTGGCATTCATGGTCCTTTTTGTAAAGATAAGTTGACTATATGTGTATGGATTTATTTCTGAACTCTCCGGTCTTATCCATTGTCCATAACTCTGGTATAATGCCAGAATTCCTATTTTCATTACTGTAGCACTGTAATATATTTCAATATCAAGAAATGTGATACCTCCAATTTGATTTTCATATGTTGATTTGTTACCCTGCAATTTTACCAATTATTTTTTATCAGTTCTGAATCCTCAGGGATGGCTATATATAAGACCATATCATCTGCAGAGACAATTAATCTTCTCCTTTGTATTTAGACACATTTTTATTTCATTTTCATAGCCTTCCAGAACTATGTTGAATAGATGTGATGAGTGTGCAACTTTTTCTTGTTCCTGAAGGAAATGCTTTCTGTTTTTAACTGTGGAGTATGATGTTAGCTGTGGGTTTGTCACATGTGGCTTTTATAATGCTGAGATATTTCCCTCTCATCTAATTTCCTGAAAATTTCTTGAAGAACTTTTCTTATGAAGGATATTGAATTTTGACAAATGCTTTTTTTTTTTTTTTTTGGCAGCTATTGTGATGATAGGTTTTTTATCTTTCTTTTCACTAATGTGGTATATCACATTTATTGTTCTGCAAATGTTAAACCATTACTATATCCCAGGGGTAAATCACACTTGGTTGTCAAAATTTCTTCTACATATAAATAGGAGTTGACAACTTCTGCTCTGCATATTTCTAATGTTACTCTGAATATAGTGAGAAATAGTTTTTTGACAAGGTTCAACAGAATTTTTTTTTCATTTTTTAAAATTTTTTTATTGTGGAAAAGTAATGCTTTATTTTTTCAAATGTAGTACTGTTAACTGATCTTCACTATAGGTACTTTTTTCTCTTTCAGGTATATCTTAATTACAGCAGATACAGTGAGGAAGAGTTTACTGTGTTTGGCATTTGCATCATGATACTTAAGTTAAAGGAGATAGCCACAATGTTATTAGACTGCATCTAATATATTATTAGATATATTATTAATATATTATTAGAAAAAAATATTTATGTTCTCCATCATAGATATGCTAAATTTCTGACATTTAATAAGTCCATAGAAACTTTTCTTTGTCTTTCTTTGTGTGTGTGTGTGTGTGTGTGTGTGTGTGTGTATGTGGTGTTAGGGATTGAACCCACAGCCTTGTTCATTCAAAGCAAGCACTCTACCAACTGAGCTATATATCCAGCCCCCAAAAATGTTTCTTAACAGGATGAAGGAAAGAAAAAGAAGTTCTCTCTTAATAGGAGGATGGGATGTCTTTTTCCTTAGTAGAGTTTCTTGATACTTTTTTCACATGCCACTTTAAATTGAATTTACTTGATATTTAGAACTTTTCTCATGGAAGATCTCACAGTTCCAGAATTTCGTTCAAATGACGGCCTTTTGCAATTCATTTTAGTTCTATGAATTTTTTCCAAGTGAGTAGTAAGTCCTGGTCCCAAGGTAAAGAGATTAGAAAATGCCATTCTCCATAATTACACTATTATTTAAATTATACATTGTTCTATTAATTCAGTCTTTACTCTTTCTATTACAGAAAATGAGTTAAACTAGATGTTGATTATAGAGAAAAGACAGCCTGTTTCACAAATGGTGCTGGGAAAACTGGTAATCTGTATATAGATGAATGGAGCAAGATCCCCCATCTCTCACACTGTACAAAAGTCAATTCAAAAAGGATCAAAGACCTAAATATAAGATCTGAAACTTTGCAACTGCTAGAAGACATAAGAGAAACACTTCAACATATAGGTGCACACAAAACATCCTAAATAGGGTAACTGTAGCTCAGAGAATAAAACCAAATATAGATAAATGCAATAATATCAAATTTAAAAGTTTTTGCATAACAAAGGAAACAACAGCTGAAGAGACAACCTGCAGGACTGGAGAAATTCTTTGTCAGCTATTTTTTTTGGGGGGAGGACCTAGAAATTGAATTCAGGGGCACTCAACCACTGAGCCATATCCCCAGACCTATTTTGTATTTTATTTAGAGAGAGGGTATCACTGAGTTGCTTAGTGCCTCGCCATTGCTGAGGGTGGCTTTAAACTTGTGATCCTCCTGTCTCAGCTGCCCAAGCCACTGGGATTATAGGCAGGTACCACCATGGCCAGCTGTCAGCTATTCTTCTGAAAGAGGATCCAGATAAATAAAGAACTCAAAAACACACACAGAAAAACAAAACACAAAACACTAAAAGGACAGATAAACTGAATAGACACTTTTCAGAAGAAGTACAATGCCCAAAAATTATGTTTAAAAATATTAAACATCTTTAGCCATCAGGGAATATGCAAATTAAAAGTACATTGCATCAAAACCAACCTCAGTAACAGCGAGGTGCTAAGCAACTCAGTGAGACTCTGTCTCTACATAAAACACAAAATAGGATTGGGGATGTGGTCAGTGCTCGAGTACCCCTGAGTTCAATTCCTGGTACCAGAAAAAAAGTACATTGCAATTCTATCTTATCCCAATTGGAATGGCTGTTATCAAAAATAAAAATAACCATAAATGCTGGCAGGTTTGCAGGGGAAAGGAACTCTTATACAATGTTAGTGTCTGAGAATCAAGGTGGAGTTTCCTCAAAAAAATAAAACTGGAACTATCATCCAGCTATAACACTACAAGATATTTATTAGAAAGTAAGTCAGCATATTTTGGAAACATGCACATGCATGTTTATTGCAGCTTAATTCATAATAGCCAAGCTATGCAAGCTAAGGGGTCATCAACAAATGAATAGATGAAGAAAATGTGTCTATACACAATGGAGTTTTATTCAGCCATAAAAAAGAACAAAATTATGTAATTTTCAGCAAAATAGATAGAACCAGAGAACATTGTGTTAAGTGAAATAAACCAGACTCAGGCAAGTATCCCTTGTTTTCTCTACTGTGTGGAAGCTACGAGGAGAAAAGGGGGAGGGAAGAGTAGAGGTGAAAATTTTAGGGTAGAAGGAGAAAATAAGAAGAGGGAGGAGGAGATGGTAGGAGGAGTGTTGGAGTGTGTAATTGACCAAATTGTTTTCTATATATGTATGAACATGCCACACAGCAATCCACTATTCTGTATACTTGATATGCACCAATGAAAAAAGAAAAAAAATTCAGGTGTAACCAAAGACCATATGTGTCTAAATAATATCTATAAAATTTGTTGCTGAGACGTAAAACTATGTTTACTTTAAGATTTAGACAATATTTTTGTCAGCATTTGCATTGCTGTAGACAAAATATCTGACAAGAACAACGTATAGAAGGAAAAGTTTATTTTGGCTCATGGTTTCAGAGATCTCAGTACATAAATGGCTGACTCCATTGCTCTGGGACCAAGATAAGAAAAACCATCTTGATGGAAGGGTGTGGCAGAGGAAAGCACCTTAGGACAAAGCAGACAGGAAGCACAAGAGCTGTGCTCCTGGGGACAAAATATATGTCCCAAAGGCACACCCCAGTGACCTACCTCTAACCACACACTATCTGCCTATAGTTACCACCCAGTTAATCCATAACAATGGATTAAACCACTGACACCAATTAGGTTATTTCTCTCTGAGTCTAATCATTTCACCTCTGAAAATTCTTGCTTTGTTTCACATATGAACTTTTGGAGGACATCTCATATCTAAACCATAATGGACTATAAATGGGAAAAATGCCATTATCATTACCATATAGTGCTCATTCTTCTACAACAAAAAGTAACAAAAAGGACTCTGAAAAAGAGAAAATAAATATATTAAAATTCTCTGAGAAATCAGGACATTGGAACAAAATTGAGAGCTTTAGGTGAGATTCTATGTTCCTGGATTGCACTGTCAAACACAATAAATGTGCCATCTTTTTCACTTTTTGAACTTATAGAAATAAGAGAGAGAAAAGGGTAGACTGGGGTAAATATGAGGACAAACTTCCAAAGTATTAGCTACAACCACATGCCTCATTAGGAAATGGTCCCAGGTGTCAGTAGTCCTGATAGGATAGATTCTATTCAAAATAGGACAACCAAGGACAACCAAGTTGACCAAGTATATACCAAAACACAAACAAAACAAACAAACAAAAAAACAAAGGAAGAAAGGAAGAAAAGAAAATAAAAGAGCAAAGTACAAAGTCAGGTCTTATCCATCTGGGCCCCATAGAAGTATATTTAACATAATTTTCAGCCCTTACACTGTACTGAGAAAATGAGAAAAAAAATAATTCACATTGTTTCTGCAGAGGACTAAATTGGAAGCTTACAGCATATCACTTTGCACGAGAGAGCATAATTAAGAAACAATAGCATGGCAATTATGCAAATAAGCAAGGATAACAAAATGACAAAATCTAATATGGTTTGCAAAAAAATTCACATTATTGGTAAATGTGAAAGGAAACTAATAATAATAAAACTAATTTTATAGCATGTCTTATGCTATAGAAATAAATTACTAAAGCCATGAAACCAAGGGTTTAATATTTAAACAAAGTAGAATGAGAGTTGAAAAGAGAACTAAAGTAGGGAAATAATTTAAGATTAAAAACTAACAGTATTATACTCTACTTATTTATGATAAATAATGTGGCAAATAGAATTCAGGCGAAATACTAGCAATGAATGTAAAGAGAAAAGGCAAAGAGATCAAGAAAAGATAACTACTAAAATGACATAGGATATGAAACTTTAGAATAACTGTCACCAAAACAGAAAAGTAAAAAAATGCAGCAGAATTTACTTCAGCCTTCCAGTTTCTAGCTGATTTAGTTGGTTCCTTGCCAAATTGTTGTGTCATCTAGATCCCTGATACTGGTTTTGTTACATTCCTAGAGCAAAGAACCAAGAGTCAGCAAAGAGAAACCAGTAGATGATAGCAATGTACATAAAGCAGAAGCCTCCTTCCTTCCAGCATCATCTGCTGAAGAAACCTGCCACCTCTGCTCCTCTACTTTGATGTTTACATCTTAATTGATGGCATCAGTATACACTAGTCCAGGCCATAAAACAAAGAGCAAACACCATTGCTTTCTTATTTTGTTGATTCTGAATTTAAAAAAAAAAATCTTATTCCAATTTACATCTCTATCACTTCTTCCCTGTCAAATATATATTTGGTTATTGAAAGGAGAGAGTGTCTCACAAACGTCTTTAATGAGTGATTGTATATTTGTTCGATTAAATGCTGTGAAAAGAAATATAAGACCTGCCAATGTCCTTACTCTGGAAAAAGTGGACACATCACAGAGTCAATACCAAAATTAAAGATTTTGAAAGTTACTTGCTAATAATTTTATAGCAAAGAAATAAAAATTCCATGTAGCAAGACCCGGATAAATTCTGGAATTTTAGTTTAACATGTTCAGTTTTGTGAGAAAAATCAGATCTGTGTTTCTGAGGGGGCAGGTGATATTTGGGCCATCATAATAATAAGTGTATCCTCATGTGAATCTGTACTGCAAAAATCTTTGTATTACCATGAAACTTCCACATATCTAACATGCTATTCTTTATGAAAATTCAAGTTAAAAACAATATTCTTTTTTATTGTGCTTGCTTGAGAACATTGTTTAAATCAACCATATTACCAATAATAAAAATTAGCCATTTTCATTGTATAGTTCTGAGTTTTGCCAAGTGTATATAGACATAATATAGAAATGCATTTTTATCACTTTAAAGCAATCCTTTGTTTCCCCTTGCTATTTGATCCCTCCCATAATTCTGAGGCATTTTCCACTATTCTATAAATAAAACTAACATTTATATTTGGAGCTTTTTTAACCCGAGAAATGCCAACATCAGTATTCTAAAGTTCTAGATTGAATTTTCTTTGTCTCAAATACATGTTTTTTGTTTTGTTTTGTTTTTATTGAAGTATAATTTCTCATTCTTCAGGTTGTACATGATTCAGAATCACATTGGTCATATAACCATATGTGCACATAGGGTAATAACGTCCGATTCATCCTACTATTCTTCCTACCACTATACCCCCTCCTCTTTTCATTCACCTCTGCCAAACCAAAGCACCTCTATTCTTCCTTAGCCTCCCCACTCCCCTATTGCAAGTTAGCATCCGCATATCAGAGCAAACATTCTGCCTTTGGTTCTTTGGGATTGGCTTATTTTGTTTAGCAAAATAATCTCCAGCTCCATCATTTAACCGGAAAATACCATAATTTCATTTTTCTTTAAGGCTCTGTAACATTCTGTTGTGTCTATATACTACAGTTTGTTTATCCATTCATCTGTTGAAGGGCATCTAGGTTGGTTCCATAGTTTGGCTATTGTGAATTGAGCTGCTATAAACATTGACATGGTTATGTCACTGTAGTATGCTAATTTTAAGTCCTTTGGGTAAAAACTGAGGAGTGGGATAGCTGGGTTAAATGATGGTTCCATTCTAAGTTTTCTGAGGAATCTCCATACTGCTTTCCAGATTGGTTGAACCAATTCGTAGTCCCACCAGCAATGTGTGGGTGTACCTTTTTCCCCACATCCTCGCCAACATTTATTGTATTATTGGTAATTACCATTGTGACTGAAGTGAGATAAAATCTTAGAGTAGTTTTGATTTACATTTCTCTAATTGCTGGAGATGTTGAACATTTTTTCATATATTTGTTGATCGATTGTATTTCTTCTTCTGTGAAGTGTCTATTCAGCTCCTTAGCCCACTTATTGATAGGGTTATTTGTTTTCTTTGTATTGAGTTTTTTGAGTTCTTTATATATCCTGGAGATTAATACTCTTTCTACTGAGGTGCACATGGTAAAGGTTTTCTTCCATTCTATAGGCTCTTGCTTCATGTTATTGATTGTTTCCTTTGCTGTGAAGAAGCTTTTTAGTTTGATTTGATCCCATTTATTGATTCTTGATTTTACTTCTTATATTTTAGAAATCTTGTTAAGAAAGTCAGTTCCTAAGCCTACATGGTAGAGATTTGGTTCTACATTTTCTTTTATTAGGTTCAGGGTCTCTGTTCTAGTGCCTAAATCCTTGATCTACTTTGAGTTGATTTTTGTTCTTGGTGAGGGATATGAGTTTAATTTCATTTTGCTACATATGGATTTCAAGTTTTCCCAGCACCATTTGTTGAAGGAGCTATCATTGCTCCAATGTATGATTTTGGCACTGTTGTCTAGTATGAGATAACTGCATTTTTGTAGGTTTGTCTTTGCGTCTTCAATTCTGTATCATTGCTCTGTTTGTCTGTTTCATGCCAATACCATGCCATTTTTGTTCTTATGGCTCTGTAGTATAATTTCATGTCTAGTATTGTGATGCCTCCTGTTTCACTTTTCTTGCTAAGGATTGCTTTGGCTATTCTGAGTGTCTTATTTTTTCAAATGAGTTTCATGATTGCTTTCTCTATTTCTATAATAGTAGTCTTGAACTTAAAAACTTAAGTGATTACTCTTTACATAAAAAAGCATTTCCTCAATATGTCTCCCAAAATATATGGAAATTTTTCTCTTTCAGTATGGGAAATAAAATATATAAATTCCCTGCCAATTATAAACAAAGAGTTTCACCAGTTCAAATGTTATTCAGAGAACATGACCTTAACATAATTGCCCTAAAACTTGTTAAATGCTTACTTGGATTAAGCTGATATGTCAATGAGAGATTATGGTAGATGTATTAAGTAGTTACTACTCTAGATTATGCAAAAACTCTTTATTTTAAAAAAGTGCTTAGATTATAGTGTCCTTATTTCCCATCAAAAGCATTTTATTAAAATTAAAGTAAATATTATGTTTTCAACTTTTATAATATTGATAAAAGTAATACTCATTTCAAGAATGTGACAGTGTGGCATCGCTGAATTTGATTCAAACACTGTGATCCTAGAAGAGAAGAAAGGTTAAGAAACTCAGCTACATCTTGTGTTCTAGGGAAGGACTTGCTGCAAAGACCCATCATTCACAGGACTTAAGTGTCACAGTTGGCCTTTCTTGTTTACTTACTTAGACAAAGACCCTCTAAATTCCCATTCTTTGCATCATAAATCATTAGCTGAATTGCTTGTCTCCATTGATCAGAGGAAACAAAATGCTTGTCAACCTGATTTTGCTGCTTCCCTCAAGTCCCTGAATTTAATCCAGCATGCAGTCTTTCCTGAGAATGAAGCTGGCCTCTGGGTATCATGTTCTCTAATCCTCTATCTAATCATTCCTGCTTTCATTCCCACATCCTTTTCACTCTAGCTGTGTTTACTGGCCTTTATAAAAGAAAAACCCTTTCATCTTAACTCTTTGTAGGAGTTGTCACAGGTTCTTCCTACTATATTGGTTCCATTTACCCCTTGAAAAATGCCTTGAATAAAGTCTCTCTTTGCAAAATTCCTTGTTCACCAAAGTTAGATTAAAATATTTAAAGTTAGCATCTTGAATTTAGTACCATGAAAAATATTTGTACTAATAAGTTTCTGTGTTTTATATTTTTCTGGTCATGTAATATGAACTAGATAAAGCAGCAAGCATTTCTTTTACCTATCAGAAAATTGCAGAAAAATGTATTTCAAGAGTTTACCAATTAATGCTTTTCCAGCATATATGGCTCTGATTTTTTCAATTAACTTCATTTTTAAAAATGTATCAATTGTTTCCTTTTATTAGCAGTGGAACTTTTTCTGTAAAATGTTATAGTATATAAAGGTCTGTAAACTGAAATGTTATTGGTATTTATAATGAAATTAATCTTTATAATCCTGAATGTCCATGTTATAATATATACATTGCCAAAGTGTTAAGAATAATGGTAAATCCACTTTACACTAGAGTTAAACATTCTGTGATAGTTATCAAATATTTTAATAATTTCAGTGGCAGCTTTACCTAGTAGCATTATTTATTTATTTATTCATTTATTTAATTTTTTGTCTACTTATTTGTTGGTACTACTGGGGATTGAACCTAAGGGTTCTCTATCACTGAGCTACATCTCCAGCCTTTTTATTTTGAGATAGGATCTTGCCATGTTGCCCAGTCTGACCTTGAAATTATGATCCTCCTGCTTCAGGCTCCCAAATACCTGAGATTGCAGGCTTGAGTCATAATAGGTGGTACATAGTAGCAACTCTAATGGGTGACATTTGTGAAAATGATAGGAATAAGCGAATTCTTAAGAAGCAGTTGACATCCTAACTTTTTTTAGAATTAGAGTTGTTTGGGGATATATAGCTTTCTGGGAAAAAATAAAACTGACAAAAAATTTAACAAATATGGATCAGGACTAATCATGAGAAAAAAAGATGAACATTTTGCCAATATCAGGCATAAAAATTGTATAGTACTAAAAGAAAGTTTAAAGAAATTATAAAAAAGATATCATGAAGAACTTCATATCAACTTACATGAAACTTTAAATACACAAAGTCTAAGAAAACCACATTTTCTGAAAATTGATATACAAATAGAACATCAGAAATTTAAAGAGTATTAAACCTGCAATTAGAATATTTTCTTTAAAGAAATTCCTTTACAGAAGTAGTCTCACCAAATGTTTTTAAATATTTAAGAAAAAAGTTTCTTAAGTATGCACAAACTATTACTGATAATAGAAGAGGAATAAATATGTACCAATCTTGATACTTAACTCTAATTAAAACAATATAGGAAAAAGAAATTACAGATCAAAATCACTCATTAAGCCCAGATCCCAAAACTCATCCCATAAGAAGGTAATGTGTGAGAGAAGAGGTTTGAGGAGAAAGGCTTTGTTCAGTAATCAAGAGTGAAGAAGAGGAAACTTCACCCACAGATTAGCTTAACTCCAGGGTCTTGAAAGGTTACATATATAGGATAGGAATAATGAAAGGCAGAGATATCGGGTAATAAAAGGCAAGAACATTCATGTCTTTTCTGAGAATAGGCAGAAATCTTCCAGGAACATGGTGTCATGGTGGCTGGTAGGTGCTTTTGGTCCTGGAGAGAGGGAATGGAGTAAACGACACTAAGCAAGACTAGGTTAAGTTAAGCCTGCATTATAGTTTGGGATCAAATATTTTTTAAATGATCAACAAGTCTACATATAGAGTTAAGGAGAATCTGACCTAACGGTGAAAATGATAAAGGAGACAGTCACCAAGAATTTTCATTCCATTCCAATCACCCATTTAACATCTCTAGGCCAAATCAAAGAGTCAGTCTTTAAACTTGTTCAGGTCCCTGAAGAGTAACCTATGCAACCTTTGGCATCATCACCCATTCATCAGAGGTAATTTCTTTTTCTGTAATTTATTTTTCTTATGTTGTTTTAATTTGAGTTAAGTATCAAGATTGGTACATATTTATTCCTCTTCTATTGTCAGTAATAGTTTGTGCATACTTAAGAAACATAGTAAAGCTAGTGAGAGACAAACAACATACTGCCCAAATATGTGACCCACAAAATTAGTTATTTTTATATCAATTAAGAACAAGTAAGTATAAAGAGTTTATTTAGATTTTCCCAGAGTAAAAATTAATATGAGTAAATTTATTTATAAAATATTAACCAACCACAATTTGCAAAATATAATGTACTTTGAAGTTCAAATTTTTTAAATGTTTAAATCCATCTGGATTTTTTGCCTTATTAAATAAAACATTGACAGAGATCATATGCGCTCCTTAATAGACTCAGATAAGCATTAACAAAAGATGACATTGATAAGTGAGAAAATAATTTTTTAGAAAATTTAGAAGATATTTTCTAAATTTTACTTAAAGTCATTCTCAAAATAGAATAAAAAGAAAAATAACAAAAATTCACCAATCTGATCTCCTTTTCAAAGTAGGAAAAAGTTACAAGGATTCATGCCATCTTATTATTTTATATCTCACATTATATTGACGAATCTGACTAGAGAAATTAATGAAGAAAATAAATTCAGCTTACAAGTGTTAGCAAGAAACAGCATTAATTTTATACTTATGATTTTGTATGTAGAAATATATCTGTAGATAAATTATTGCTTTCATTAATGAAATTAGCAAGTCAGCTGAATAGAACAATTAAATCAGCTGTATTTGTTTATATCAGTTCATATTCATTTGTTTATAAGTTAAAAAGACTTAGAAAATATCTTTATGTAAGGATCCCATGTACAAATAACTTCAAATACCTAGAAGTAAATTTAAGAAATGCAAACAAAATATCTATAATGATATATAAAACATAAGAATGCATACACATGCTCACACACATATATCAGAAGCACACATCCTTATTCACCTTCAGATTCACCTGCAATTTTACCTTCTTGATCATTCTCACAAAATACCACACAGTGTCTTTAGTTATATGTAATACTAATTTCCAATCCTGTCTGCTCCAAATATAAACTTTCACAGTAATAAAAACATTGTAGCAATGTCACAATAGTAGATTAGATATTCAATGGAACAGAATAGAGAGTAGATAAATAAATGAACATGTATATGGCCTATTTCTTTCAACAAAATAGTAATTGAATGATGGAAAGAGTGTTTTTCAAAAACAGGCATTTAAATAACTAAATAACCTTACAGAAATAAACATGTACCTAGCTTTAAAATAACACACACACACACACACACACGACACATTTAAATGATACGAAGATTTAAAAGCAAGCTATATCTATAAACATTTAATTAAAAAGGCATAGGATAAATATTCACCATTTCTTAGAATAAAAAAGTACTAACAATAAATGTAAAAATGAAATTAAAAGTTAATATTAATTATTGATTAGCATATACAAATTATTGAAGATTTATTTATGGGCATTGGTTTGGTTTTTTACGTCTCATATTTATATAATTCATAGTCTTTCTGATTTGTTATTTAACTGTTGCTGTATAGCATTTTAAAAAACCTCTAAGTATCTTTGTAGAATACATGTTTTAAAAACTTATTTCCAAGCGGGGCATGGTGGCTCACGCTTGTAATCCCAGCACTTTGGGAGGCTGAGGCAGGAGAATCCCAAGTTCAAAGCCAGCCTCAGCAACAGTGAGGCACTAAGCAACTCAGTGAAACCCTGTCTCTACATAAAACACAAAATAGGGCTGGGGATATGGCTCAGTGGTTGAGTGCCCCTGAGTTCAATCCCTGGTACCGAAAAAAAACAAAAACAACAACAACAAAAAAACCCTTATTTTCTATGCTATATATGGAAAAGATATATATATATATATTTGGAACTGCGTATTGATCCCAAGGGTGTTCTACCACTGAGCTACATGCCTAACCTTTTTTTTTTTTTTTTTCTGTATCTTTTTTTTTTTTTAATACTGAGACAGGGTCTCACTAATTTGCCAACATTATCCTGGAACTTTCCATCTTCCTGCTCCAGTCTCCAATTACAGGCATACACTGTCACTCCTGCCTCAGAATGTAAATTCTAGAAACTGTGGATAGGTTATATAAATTTGAAATATGCAATGGACATCCAAAATTTGAAATTCCCATATGCATCTGAAAATTTAACTTTATAAATTGTCAGTTTCATCATAAAGATAAAAAAAAAAAAAACCTTCAACAAGATAAGTATTGTGAACAAGATCTGTACTGAATATATGTCAGATTGTCACTCCTTGGACAAAACCTACTGATGGTTTTCTCTTTTACTTAGAGTCAAAGTCAAAGTCCTAACCATGATCTATGAAGCCCATGTGACCACTCCTTCCTTCACATGTCACTTTGATCTTTCTTGCTCTCCTTCTTCTACCTCACTATTTATAGCCAAGCTGACCTCCTCACATTTATTGAAATTGATGGGCTATGGGAATAATTTCATATTCAGCTTTATATTCAGACAACACTGTTATAAAGGTTCATGCATATTCCTTCCCTGATTTATTCCTTTCCTCCTCATCACTTAGTGTTTAAAAAATTTGTGTTCTTCATCATCTATTTTATGTCTCCTCTAAAATAATGTGAGTTCCATAAGCTCAGCTCATTTTTGTATTTATTTTTTGTTTACTGCTAAATTATCAATGCTAATAAAAAAGGCTGAAATAGTGTATAATTCCATAAATGTATTTTTTTCCACAAATGAAGGAAAGAAGGAAGGGAGATTGTACCTTTGAGATACATTTCTTTTGTTTCTTCTATAACAGTCACATTCCATAAGGATTTATGATCATTTTGGTAACTAAATAGAGAAGATAATGTAACATTGATAATGGAATAAGCTGTAGAAATCTTGGGCAAAGTTTGATTCACAATTTATTCTAGAATCATCTTATTGCTACTACCATTGTATTCTTAAGCACCACAAAGTTCAAGATGGCTAAGGGTGGTATCCTGGGGTGCTATGAGAATTTTAGTGTTATAAATGTCATAGCCTTTGAAAAGACCAAAAGCAGTGTGTGGAAATATTTTGGAGAGGGAAGGTCGGAATATCTCATTAAACTATTTGCTGTAGGTGGGATGGAGTAAAGATTTCTACTGGATTTCTTGAATGAATGAATGAATGAATGCCTTATTGATCCATTTATCATTAATCTTTTGGCAGTTGGCTCAGAAGGCTCTCCACTGTCCCTATAAATGAAAGTTGAAGTAAATACAGTAAAATATTTTACATCTACCTTTGACTTTTCATGATATATCTTCATAAATTTTCAAGTTTCCAAGATTATTTGTCAGACATTAGGGTTGTGTTTACCATTATTTGCAAATATCAACAATTTTCAGTCTTCTACTTTTTGCAATAACAATGCACTTTAATTCAAATTACATCACCATAAATTACTTTCTATATGATACTTTATTAATGTCACTTTCTCACCAAAATATATTTACCTATGGAATTAATTTCATTCATTCAACATTCACTCATATGTCCCATTCCCTGCAAAATGGCACACTGGTAAAATGTAGTTGCCCTGGTATTCTGAAACATATTTCAGTTTACCTGATGGCACCATGCATAATGCCATATTAATCAGGCAATTATTACTATAGAGAATCATATTTACTCTGTGCTGCAGATGAATAACTCAGTCTTATTTCTTAATTCTATGCTAAAGTAGTCACATTTTCCATTTTGAACATCTCTCAATACCTATGAACAGGGAAAACATTTTATAAAATAATTCATTTGCTCTAATTATTTCATGCTTCTGAAATTCCAGTAGAGGAAAATTTTCTTTAAAAAAATCATCTTATTCCACTTAGACATGGAAAGGTAAAAAATTGATTTTGCCTGCTGAGATTTCATGCATTTAGTGAAGCAAGTAATGTTTAAAGTAATAGTCACACAGAATACCACTAGAGTTTTAGCCAGTTAGTATTAAAAATAAATCATCTTAATCTTGAAAGAAATAAAGCTGTTAAAATGATAAAGGATATTAAGCAAAATATTCTTAGTATAATTATAACTTACAGATGGCAAGGTCTTCATTAAAATTTTAGAATACATGGAGGAATCAGTTAAATGACAATGAACAGTATTGTGCATATTGAATGACAGTGCAATGTGGTGATTAGTCATTATCATCGTATCTTCAGCACTTTTTACTGTGCTCCATAGTTTCTACAATAAATGTCAGTAAAGTTAGTCAATTCTGTATCTATGCTTCATAATCCTTAGAGCAATTATTCTTGTCAGAAAAAACACTATTCCTTTCCATTGCTTCTTTGAAAGTCATAAATCTACATTCTAACTTTTCATAAACCTAAGCGAGAAAGACATGATCATTGTTCTTTATATTAGAATGAGTTGTTTGTTTCTCCTTTATTATCAAATCTAATCAAAATAAACTTTGTATATGGGACTACTTATTAATATTTTTTATTTTAAAGGAGTATGATTAGATTTTAAAATTTTTATTTGAGCCTATATATTTAACTCCTCTCACTTACAGCTAAATCTACAGCAGGATATTGAAAGGTAATACAATGTACCAGAAACATTCTCATACTGTTCAGATGGAACTTAAAGACATAATATCTGACTATTTGCTCGAGGAAAACTTGACAGGAATTTGACAGGATGAGATTTCCCTCAAGGTTCACTCCCCAAATCACAACTATTACCAAAACAACATCCAATGAGAAACAGTGATGAGGCTAATGATAAATGGGATTGTATTTGATAGAAGGTAAAGCAATAGCCATCATTACATGCAGGACTAAGGAGCCTATTGACACAACCACAGGAATGTAATACTTTTTCTATGCTATACTTTCATAGCATACCAGAAGTGACTCTCAATGTGTCACAAAAGATTACACAATTGGGTAATGGCTATTTCTTTAAAAAGATTACATAATCATTGAAACAACCTTTTCAAATACATATTATCAAGGTAATTAGGTAAAGTATATATGAAAGAAAGCAGTGATTTAGAAAATAAGTTCAGTAGAAGTTTATGACAAATTTCATAGAGGTTAAAAGACATGCAAAAACAAAATCATATGAAGAACTGATCTTGAAAAGTTCAGCCATTTATAAAAATAATTGTGTCTACACTGGGCGCAGTGGCGCAAGCCTGTAATCCCAGCACGTTGGGAGGTTGAGACAGGAGAATCGCGAGTTCAAAGCCAGCCTCAGCAATGGTGAGGCGCTAAGCAACTCAGTGAGACCCTGTCTCCACATAAAACACAAAATAGGGCTGGGGATGTGGCTCAGTGGTCAAATGCCCCTGAGTTCAATCTCCAGTACCAAAAAATAAATAAATAAATGATTTTATGAAAATATGAAAGAAGCAATTACTTTAAAAACTACAAAAGAAAATTTCTTTAAATTGTAAAGTCCAAAAATTACGAACCAATATTTGCAATATTGCAGATTTTTTTTCTTTTTTTTCAGAATGAAAAGAGAAACCTTTTTAAGTATTCACATAGAAAATAACACAATCCACCTCCCTCTACACATCCAAACTTTAACTTGGAATCCAATTTCTCTGGCATAAACAAAATTAACAGAATAAATAATTTATGACTATTACTTTTTTCTCTCTAAACACCAAAGAGGGGACATATTTAAGACTCTTGGGAAATTGTACTTTTCTCAATCCTACCAAAATTTCTAATAATTTACCCTTTATGTACATTTTAACATTTAAAATCTATTGCCAGTTTGTATCACTGTTACTATAGCAGACTAAATATATCCATCAGGTATATAATTAAGATGGTGAATAGTGATTAGACATATATGTTTTGAAACACACATATAAATTCCAAAAAATATTGTAAAAATATATATCCAGTCAAGCTAATGCATACCTATGAAAGAAGATGATAGAAAGTACTTCATTTCTGATAAATTAATTTATCAAATGTGTATTCTAGCATTTTGAAAAATAAATTACAAAAAGAACTCAAGAATTTAAAGTATAAAAAATGGTGAATATTGAAATTACTAAACCTTTGTGTTGACATTTAAGCTATTCTTTTTGTTCAATAATTAATGCATGTGTTAATTACATAATTTAAAGTAAGGTATACAATTTAGAAAAACAAATTTATTGTGGCAATCTGCACTTAAAATCACAGTGTTTTCCAATAAAATATAGAGAGTTAAGGGTAAAAGTAACATGCTATTTTATATTATTAATTCATTCTAGATTTTGGAAGATAGATTTGGCTTCAAATACAAATTTACAAGAAGAATTAATATCATTTTAAATACTCAATTCACAATAAAAATAACAAAAAAATAATGAGCACTAACCAATATAGCAAAATACATTTAAGAAACTTAGTAAAAACGTGTCAAAAAATAGTATGAAAAATAATATGACATGAGATGAACAAGCTAATAAAGTATGCCATAAAGCTCTAACAAATTACTAATATACCATGGCCAAATATAATGATTTTCATAAAGGTAAGAACATTTTAATATTAAAATATTTATTAACAATATTTTATGTTGAGTTAAAAATGCATACAAGCTACAAGATGCCAAAAATAGATCTTATAAGTATTCATCCGTTATAATTCCTCTTTGAAAACTAATAAGAAAATAATTCCTTAATGTAATTAAAACAATATTTAAATATCATCAGCATTGTCCTCAATATTGAGATATTTGAGTAAATCTAGTTGAAACTTGCTCTTCCATAGCAATATATTGTATTAGAAAATTCTTTCCAGGTTTCAGGAAATGAGCATTATTTGAGTTAACTCAATCCAAGGATGTTTTTATTACTGTTTCAAAATTATAACATCAGGGGCCATACAAAGGACCAAGCAAAAGTCTTTACACAATAACAGATAAATCATCATAGCTTTTAATATTCTCTCTCCACCTAGTAAAAACCTGCTGAATGATGTCTGGGAAGAGTAATATCCAGGGACTCTGAAATGTTTTATTTATTTTATGAATAGCATTCCACATTTTTAAAAGGATTAGTACACATTCCAAGATAGAGGATCATATGACATATAACCCAAGAAAATAGTCAATACAAAAAAACAAATAAAACTACAAGCAATCCATATGAGATTTATCCCACAAAACCTTTGATATAATTGTGATTGACATGTTCATGAAAACAGGGAGAAGAACAGATGAAACAGGCAAAGGATGGAGAATTTTTGCAATTCAACTGTCTGTGGCTACTGGGTCATCAGTGGCTCAATTGCTTCCAGACGCCCTCAGTAGTTAACAGAATTAATTCCCTTGTGACTGCAGGAGTGACGGTTTCAGTTTTGTTCCAGAAGACATCTGCAGGCCCCAGACTGCTTTCCATCTTTTGCCATATGGGCATCTAAACACAACAATTTACTTCAAGACACCTCACAAGTTTCAGGTCAGAAAAGAAGAAAAGAAGAGAATGTATTTTCAGGAAGTGAGATTATACATATAGAGATATAATTGGTGGTAGTGATGTTCTATCACCTTTGCGATATTCTATGGTTAAGAGCAAGTCACAGGTCTGGGCCACAGGCAAGGAAAGGAAATCGTAGACATACCAGGAGAGAAGAATCAGAACTTAGGCTTTATCTTCCGCACATGTGAACAATATAATTATGCATAATGTACTTTTTTTTTGGTGTCAGGGATTTGAACTCGGGGGTACTCAAACACTGAGCCACATCCCCAGCTCTATTTTGTGTTTTATTTAGAGATAGAGTCTCACTGAATTGCTTAGTGCCTCGCTGTTGCTGAGACTAGCTTTGAACTCATGATTTTCCTGTCTCAGCCTCCCAAAGTGCTGGGATTACAGGTGTGTGCCACTGCGCCTGGCCATAATGTACTTTAAATTTTCTCTTTTTAAGACATAACACTATAGTAGTGGCTATATAGAGACATGCAAATATGCACACACACACACCCCTTATGGATAATCTTTTACTTTTTGATTTCTTTTTCCACATGAAAAAGTAGCATACACACACAGTGCATCACAGGACAGAGATAGACTTAATGGATTATTAAAAGTCAATGAATACAAGATGACATTAAGAAATGCAGCAAAACTTTTGATATTTTATGCTGGTCAAGTGAACTTTTTAGCATATTCTACTTAATAAAAATAGCCATTTGCACTGAGACTCTATTCATTGCTTCATGTGAACTGCTATGTTATTTCACTTGAAACAAAAGGAAAACTGCATAACTTAAAATTAGAATATGGACACATGAGAACCTGTTTGATATATCCCCCATTGTTCACTTTTATTCAGAAAAGTAATGTTTCAGAAAGGAACCTTGTTCACCCAGCCAAATGCTCACCTTCACATCAAGAGCAGTGAGGGTGGCTCATGGATTAGCATTCTTATTCAAGCATCTTCTCTCAGATGCCAGCGTTGAATAAGCATTTTACCACACAACATGCTGTGCTTAAATATGAAGTGCTTCAGAGTGTGCGTGGACCAGTTCCCGCAAAGGCAGCTCATCAGTTGTATAGTTTAAGCTCAACTACTTCATGAGTAGGCTTAGACGTGACAAGAACTATACTCTGATTTTCTTAATTTTTATCAGCATCTGGCCTTTAACCACTAAATATTGTGCTATTATATTTTTACTGTTATTACTTCTACTTAGAAAAATGTGGAAATGTTGGCATTAATACCACAAACTTTCCATTGAATTAAGATAATGGATAATCAGCTTCATTTCATTGTTCATTTTGTTTTACTAATTCATGCACATCTTCAAATAAGAAGAATCTTTAAATGAGCCAAGATATACTAGAACATTTGATTGCTTCTAACATCCAAATTATAGTTCTTATGAAATTTCCATTTGTAGTTTTATATGTATGAATAATAAATGCTTGAAATTGCCAAGTATGTGGTCACTTTTCTTGACTTACCAATAGAAAGCCTTTGTAGTGACCTGCATTTATGGTGATTTGGTAAGGATTTGTTAGAGATAGAAACTGTTCTTTCTAGGAGAAGGGGCCCAGGGCTCAAGAATAAAAATGTTTACATTAGTCTTAAGATATTGAGGTTCTTTGTTTACAAAATCAGCTTTGTTTTGGCAAAGATAATAATTCTCAGTTTCTTAGAAAACTAAAAGGGGATAATTGGAAATAAAGAAATACATTTTGTTTACTTTTTTAATTCCACTAATTATATCAAAGTTTTCATGTAACAAATGGACTTTTATATTTTAAAATCTGTGTGTATCCTAATTCTACATTGCAACAGTTAAGAAAATCATATTGGGGCTTAGAAGTCTAAGTAGAATGTATCATTCATGAAGAGAGATTAGAAGATTTGATATTCTGATATAAGGGCCATTATTATGTAAATCACCTTTTCCATATACATCGCTAGTATATGCCTTTTTGTCTGTGCAAATAACTATTTCCATTATTCGTTTTTTCATTTTCTCTTATGTGTCTGACTCTTGAAATATACTGTTGTGGCTGCTCTAAGAAGGTTTGAAAATCATTCCTCAAATTATGTTCAGTAAGAGTTCTGCTTTTGTGGCTTCCCTAACCTGGTTTGAATTTAAAAGTTGATCTGAATTCCAGTCAGAAAATATGGCATAGGCCTGCTTTTCCCTGTTTCTCCTTTATTCACTACTACAAACCTGGAAATTAACTCAAGAAATAACTATTAAATAATTATGAAATACTAAGAATGGAGTCAAATGGTAGGGATAGATCTGGAAAGTTTACAAGGCAGAATTCTGGAAATATCAAACTTTACAGAGGACTTGTGAAATTTTCAAAGTACCTCTCAAGTATTCAGTTGAGTACTAATTAACACATGCTACTGATTTGTTGTGTACTTATCAGGAACTCAAGCCATAATTATATGCTGTCTACAAAAATCTCATTTCAAATGTAAAGACATTAATCTGTGAAAAGCAAAGGAAAATAAAAAGAAGGAAACCATGTCAACACTAACAACAACATCATAGATGCTAGAGCATTGGAATGTCTATATCATTATACAAAGAAGACAACAGAGCAAAATATATCTTGAGGGATGGAGAAGGCCATTTTGTAGTGGAAGGATGTAAATTTGTCAAGAACATAAAATGATTCTAAAGACTCGTGCACTGAATATATGAGCTCCAAAATATTTAAGCAAAACTGATACAACTATAAAAGAAACATAAAAATTGGTGATCATAGCTGAAGATTTCAAAAACTCCTGTCAATAAATGATAGAAAAAGTAAACAGAAAATCAGTGAGTATATAAAATTCTTGACTCTTCTATCAACTAACTTGAACTAAGTGACATGTATAAAACATTTCAATAAACACCATGATACACTTCCTCATCAAATGTACATGGATTATTTACCAAGATAGATACTCTTCTGTACTATAAAACAAGCATTGATCTATATAAAGGATTTTAAGTTATACAAATACATTCTCTTAAGATAATGCAGGCATCAGTTAGAATGTGATTAGAGATTGACTCTACCTGATTTTGGCAAGGATGTAGAACAATTCTCACTCTCCTATTCTGCCAGTGCAATTATAAAATATTATAAGCATTTGAAAACCTACCTCCATTTTGTGCTGCTATAATAGAAAGATTGAGACTGGGTAATTTATAATGAAAATAAATATATTTTATCACTCTTCTGGAGGCTGTGAAGTCCAAGTTCAGGGCACTGGCATCTGGTGAGAACTGTCCTGCTGTTATCATATGACAGAAAGCAGGAGACTTGAGAAGAAAAGGGGCTGAAGTCAGCCTTTTAAAATGCCACAAACCCCAATTATGAGAGCAAGGCTTTTATGATCTAATTCGTCTTTAAAAAATCCCATGTCTTATACTGTAACAATATCAATTTAATGTCAGCATGAGTTTTAAAGGGGCAAATATTCAAACTATAGTCCCACCCATCCCACTCCTAGGTACTAACTCAAGAGGAGAGCATTTTCCAAATTAATTTTCAATATAACTTTATTTGTAACCACATGTAGTAATCAAGTCAAACAAATAGTAAAAGAAGAATTTATAAATTGTTTTATGTATTTTCAGTGAAACAAAGAGGAATGAACCACAGAAACATGTGATAACTTGGATAAATCTTGAAACAGTTATGTTGGTAGAAAGATTCTAATCAAAACAAGGAGAACATGGAGTGTACATTGCATAACTCTGATAATATTTTTTAAATGAAGTTTTCCAAGTTGATGGGAAGCAGATCAGGAAATTCTTGGAGTGAGGAGGCTGTGGGAGTTCTATACAAGAGTAGGAACACAAAAGGGAACAAAGGAAGTTTGGAGGTGATGAATCCTTCATTGCTATATATGTTCATGATGATTTTGATGGTTTCACAGGTATGAAAAACTTCTTAAATTTTATAATTTAATCATGTTGCTTATTCTATGCTCATTATTTGATAATAAACTTTTTTAATCAATGGCAAAACTAATGTAAAAAATGAAAGGGGAAATTATTTGTACTGTTAAATTTAAAAAGATAATAACATGTCTTAGATTATTCACGCATATAGGTATGGCTATAATTATGTCATAACAAAATTATGAGCACTGCCATTCTTCAAACCATTTGAGTGGTCTGGAAGCAAAATATTTTATGCAAGCAATCTTCAGTCTTCAAGACTCAACAATTTTGAGAATAAAAATTGTGATTTGTCAACCACAAAAGCATAAATGACTTGTTATTTTCTCTGGTTAATAAAAAAATGAATAAAAAAAGACTTCTATCAGTCAAGGCCATCTTGTTTAAGTTTGATGATGTAAGGCCAGATTTCCATGACCAAAAGGAGGCAAATTAAAACCGCTGAGCAAGGCTTTATTGATGTACGATCCTGGGTAAGACTCCCACTCCAATAAAGCGGGTCCAGGAGAATCACACATGTGCTGGGCAGGATAGAAATTTTATGGGCTAAGGGCAGGAAGGTGAGAGCTTGAGGCAGGAAAAGGAGGTTTTTTTGGAGTCACGTGTCCCCCTGGGGTTGGTCAGGGGATCCTGCTGAGATCTGTGTCCTTCCAAGATTGGTCAGGAGAGATCTGCTGATTATTAGGAGAAGTCATTACTGCTTGCGTGTCAGCATCTGATTGGTTGTTATTTCATGCATGAGGGCTGCATGATGCTTTGTTCCCTTTGGCAGCCTTAAACCTACCTAACAGATGACCTTAGTTTCTTTTTTATTTTTATAAAATTAAGTCATTTTCTCTTTAGTTCTGAACTTCTTTTCATAACTTTAATTAAAAAATTTAAAATGCCAACATATTTTAAAGTCAAATAAGATTTTCTATATTATTAAAACATAATAATGTTTAGGAAATTTACACTTACCATAATTTGTTAGAAAATTTTATTATAACTTAACAAATTATCAAAAATAATGAGAAATCCTGTTGGAAATAGTGCTGAATCTATTTTTGATAGGCATTAAGAATTAATGACAATAAAATATATAAACTATTTGAAAAACTACAAAGTCAAAAAAACCAACAGTCTATTATATACATGGCATATTGATTCTTAAAATATTTCATAAACATTCTAATTTCTTAAGAATGTTTGAATATTTAAATATAATTACTACATTTCAATTTAAAAAGTTATTTTACTGTAAGTTCACCTCAACAAAAAATAACTAAAATTATTAAAAACAAAGTAATACATAAAAAATGAACCCAAGACTTTTGAGAGCTTTACCAAAATAGCAAAACATAAAAATTTCTATAAAAGTAAGATTAAATGCATTATTAGGAATGAGAAAAACCACAGCCTCACAGATAAGTGACATAGATATTTATCATTTTAATTTTAATTAAAAGCACTATCTAAAATTCTTGCTAATATATTTTTGTTGAGAAATAATATTTGTGTATCATTAGGGATTGCATTTGGTAGTGTAATACATATATACAATGTGCAATAATCAAATTAAGATAATAAGCACTTCCATCTCTTCAAACATTAACCGTTTCTTAGCGTTGGGGATTTCATACTCTATAATATATTTTAATGTCTTTTCTGGTTTTATTATATCTGAAAAAATATAGCACGTTTCAGGAAGTTGTAGAAATCTTCCTGAAATGAAGATGAATGAAATGCTAGATGAATGAAATGCTAGCAAGTTGGCCCCATCATTATGTCAAAAAAACGATCAGCTAAGATAAAATTAAGGGCAGATGTGGCTGCTACATTGTTGTGAGATTCTTTAAATCACTAGCAAATAGAAACTCTCCTGTGTTAGTTGTCTGGGACTACTGTAACAACTTACCACAAACTAAGTAGGTAACTAACAAAAATTTATCGTCTCTCGATTCTGGACCCAGAAGTCCAAAGTCAAGGTATCCTCAGAGGGAAGCTTCCTCTGAATCCTCTAGGGGCAGATCATTCTTTTCTTGTTTTGTTGCTAATAGATAGCTTCAGGCATCCCTTGGCCAGTGGCAGCATAAATCTAATCTCTGCCTCATCTTCATAGGGCCATCTTCTCTCTATGTATCTTCTCTTTTTATAAGAACACCAGTCATGTTTAATTAAGGGCCAGTTTAATTAGCTAACTTTATGCTAATGACATCTGAAAAGATTCTATTTCCAAATAAGGTCGTATTCTAACAAACTGCAGGTTAGAGCTTAAGTATATTCTTTCACTGGACAAAATTCAATCCAAAACAACCCCCACAGACAAAATACATTATATGTAATAACCAAGAATGAAAAAGAATTGGCTCTTACTATTATATGAAATGACACACTGAGTTACTTTTGCTTCCTATTTGATCATCTTGAGCATGGTATATTATATATATCCTATGTCCCAAGGAAGAAAACTATATAATCCTCTCAATGTCTATATGAAATAATCTTTGACATTATTATTAATTTAAAGAGGGAGAAACTGAGGCACAGAAAAACTTTGGTAAATTGATCAAGACACATAGGAAGGGCTGGATTCTAATCAATCTAGTTGTTTTATGGATCAGTTTCCAAATCCCAGAAAGTAGTAATTCTCAAAACTCTATAAAATTGTGCTAGTTAAAAGTACATCAAAACTGGATTCCCTGGCACCCATATTCACGTCCTTACATATTCTGTTAAGGAATAAAAATACATCACAACCAGGGCTAAAATAGCTAGTTATTGCTATAAGCCAAGGATGGCTTCCTGAGTCACATGCACACCTTAGGCTATATTTGTCTGTTGAAATATTACTTGTCTGTGAGATTATTTTCCTCATTTACATATAAACCTAGAAATTAGCACAAGGATTCCAGGTGCAGAGAAATGTGCTAAGCAAAGAGGAGAAAAAAATAAGATATGAAGAATGAATTTGGATACTAAAGCTTTAAGTTAGTTAAATGTCTGTCTCTGTTTTAAGTTGCTTAAATATTAGTTCTGCTCTGAGCTGTTTTTCATACACTCTGAGATTTTCTTATCAACGTGAATTTTAAGGCCTGGTTTGGCACATATTTGTGTACATGCACAAACACATACCCCATACACTTTATAGCTCTGATCTGGTAACCAAACTGAAGCTCCTTTGAAAATCAGTGAATCACACTGTGACAGGTTAATACCTCTGTTCCACTACTGCTGCTGTGCCAGGATGATGGATGATATAATGTGCAGGCATCCAACTGAAAAAAGCCGCTGAATCTTGGTGTGAATTGAAGTGTTGATGAAAGATGAGCTCTTGCTTAAAAGAACATATGTTGTTCATGAAACCTCCAGAGAAACTATTAAAAATGCACTATTCATTTTTAAGAGAGGTTTAATTACTGGTTAGACAGCATACAGCAGTATTCCTATAATCTTCCTGTTGCAGCATTGCTGTGAATGATTAGGGTATGAAATATTCTGTATACAATTTCAGAAGACTGAAAGTTAGCGTGGATAACAGCCTCATTAATGTGTCATCAGAAAAACTCAACTGAGAGGTTTGGCATAATGTGAAGCTTGCTCTGTTTTATGCTGCAGTTCAACATTTAAGAAAGCCATAGATATCGTTTTGGGTACCTTATCTTATTCTTTTGGAATAAAGAAGATGATATAAATACATAGGAATTAAGAGCAGTGAAACATTTTGATTTTATGTTGGTACCTTCAAATAAGAGTTTAGGCAAGCTGTGTAAATTTTTCTGGAGGTAGTTATAGAATTAGCTATTGTGGTCAATGGAATGTTGGTCAACTGGAAAAATTACAGCAGATTTAGACAAAATAAACCAGCCAAGAAACAATAATTCATAGGAGGGGGTGTTTTTACACTATGCTTCACAAAAGTATAGAAAGAGGCCAGCTAGTTCAGTTAGTGGTAGTGTTTCACATCAATTTTTGAGTCAGCTGCATATTTTAGATTTGAGATACTTTCAGTGTAGCTGACTTGATTCCATCAGAATGTTGAAGTACCCAAAGGGACAACCCATTTTTGTTTTAATTTGTGCAGAAACGTTGACTGCTGTATTGAATTGTGTCACTTCTGGACTGCCCGAGGGGATTGTTATTATCCATCTGAAATATCTTTTCCATCCAAAGCTTAATGATTGATTTACCTATAAATTAATTGTTGTTTTATTGATTTAAAACTTTCAAATGTAAATATTTCTTGAAAGTTTAGACTATAAGCTTATATCAGTCCTTTGTATTATCTGGTATTGATTTTTAACTCTCAAATTGAATATATAGTTGGACAAGAAAAAGAGAATGGTAAGAATTAAATCATAATGCAAATTACTTAGAAGTAGAGCAGGTATCTTGTATGGATAGGGAAAAGCAAGTAAGTAAATCTGAACACTTTTTAGAAAGCAAAAAACAACCTTTACTTAATGAATTTTTTTAGGGCTGAACTATTTTGGGGTGTGAAAAGCTGGCTCAACAAAACACCAGAGAGAGACTTGAATGAACACAGGCGAAATTAAAGTTTTTTATTTTGTTTTGTATTGTTTTATTTTATAAAAATTTACTTTACCATCCTCATCTACTCTTTTATAAAAGACAAAGTAGATTTTGGACCTTGTTTTGAATTTCAATTTTGTCATTATTTTGTGACTAACTTACAACTTCATTTTGTCATTTAAATAATGGGGATACTAACAATATCTATACAATAGAATTATTTTCATGAGGATTCGTGATAAAATAAACAAAAATAACCCAGGATGACTACTTGCAGAGAACAAGCTAGAGGAAAGTGAAAGCAGCTGGCAGGACAAAGCATAGATTTTCTACCCAATTTTAAGGGTCCATAAAATATAGCTGAAATGCAGATTAGGTGTATAGCGGAGTGAGTACCCATGCCTGGGTACTCATAGCAGAATACTTACTAAATGAGACCAAGTTGAGGGCATAGATTCCTCTGCCAAATGCTGTTTTTGTTTGTGCGTGTGCATATGTGTATGTGTGTGTGTGTGTGAGCGTGCGTATATTGTGGTTATACAGAATAGTAGGATTCATTGTGACACATTCATAAATGCATGTAACATAGTGTTTAAGTTAACTTTTGTATAACAGTGACCAAAATGCCTAACAAGAATGACTTAAAGGAGAAAAAGTTTATTTGGGGCTCAAGGTTTCAGAGGTCTCAGTCCACAGATGGCCATTTCCATGAATATGGGACCAAGATGAGGTAGCACAACATGGCGTGGAGTCCAGTGGAGGGCAACCCTTCCATGGCATGTTCCCCAGTGACACACCTCCTTCAGTCATGCCCTACCTGCTCATAGCTACCACCCAGTCAGTCCATTCAAACTAGAATAGACTGATTAGGTTGCAACTTTCAAAACCCAATTATTTTACCTCTGAGCAATCCTGTATTAACACAGAAGCTTTGGGGGGACAACTGACATCTAGACAGGACACATAGTTTTCTCCATTTCAGTCCCAATCACTGCTTCCTTCTTGCTGCACCTTCTCCCTGATGCCCTACTCTACTCTACTGGTTTTCCCACTATTTAATTTTTAATTGGTACTTTATAATTGTATATAAAATTAGAATGCATTGTGGTTTAAAATAAGATAACTGCCTCTTGATGATATACTCTTTGGAGATGTAAAGTCTGGAGATGTGTCTAAACTTTCTTTAATATCAATGATTCAACATTTTTACATAATTTCTTGGTCATTTTGTATTTTCGATAGTATTTAGAACACCAACATTGCCACCCACTCTGCCAGTTGTACATTCCCCTGATGTACTCAGGATCATTGCTAACAAATCAAGGAGCCATAAAATCCACTTTTAAACATGGAGGAATTAATTGGCCTCTTATTCTTGATGAGAGTCAATTTTCTTCCAAATTTGTTTTTCACAATGTTGTACCTGGTATGGTCTGCATATTGAATGTCCGCAAAAGCTCATGCATTGAAGGCCTGGAACCTAGCTAATGATGCTACTGGGAGGTTTTAGAAACTTTAGAATATGAGGCCAAATAGGAGAATGTTAGATCACTGGGAAGATGTCCTTGAAGTGGATCCTGGGTCCCCCAGATCCTTCATATTTCTCTCCTTTGCTTTCTGGCCACTATCATGTGAGCAGCTTTGCTTCACTGCATGTTCCCACTATAATGTTTAGCCTTGTCACAGGCCCAAAGTAATGGAGAAAAGTGACTACAGAATCTGTGAGCCAAAACAAAGCTTTCCTCTTGTTTATCTCAGGTGTTTTGTAACAGTGATGGAAAGCTGACAAACACATCACCTCTGTCAATTCTTTTTGCTCTAGGAAATTTCCTGCATTTCTCTTCTAGGTAAGATAAAAAGGAAACTCCATACCATTATGCAAGAAGATTTTGTATTAATGGAGATTTTAATTTCCCCCTACATAAAATGTGAACTTAGTTCTTGTTTTCCAGGTTTATTATAAAATCTTTACAAAAATATTTATGAAAAATATTATTAAAAAGTTGCATTAGACTACTAGAGCTGTTTGAAAAAAATACAATAGACTCATGCTTAAACAACAAATTTATTTTCTCACTCTTCTAGAGGATAAAAGTCCATGGTCAAGGTTCTTGTCAATTCAGTTTCTAGTTAGAACTGTATTCCTGACTGGCAGATGACTACCTTCTTGTGTCTTACATGGCCTTTCCTTGGTGCATGTGTAAAGGAAATATATTATTAAGCTTTTCATTGTTGTGACTAATACACTAATTAGAACAACTTAAAGGTGGAAAAGTTTATTTGGGGCTCATGTTTTCAAAGTTTTCAGTTCACAGATGTCTGACTCCATGATTATGAGTGCAAGATGAAGCAGAATATCATGGGGGAAGGGCACAGCAGAAAGAAGTTGCTCCTGTCATGGGTATAGGGAAGCAAAGAGTGAGGAAGAAAGGAGTCCTGAAGAAGAATAACTCTTCCAGGGAACACTCCCAGTGACCTACCCCCTCCAACCATGTCCCAACTGTCTAGAGTTACCACCTAGTTCATTCAAACTAGGAAGGACTGATCAGTTTATAGCTCTCATAATCAAATCATTTTATTTCTGAATATGTTTGCTTTAACAGGAGCTTTGGGGGGACACCTCATATCCAAACCATAGAAGAGAGGGGGTTGGGAGAGCACACAACCTCACTGGTATCATCTCATTCTATAAGAACCCTAGGTTGTTTTTAGATCAGGACTCTACCTGAAAGACCCAGTTTAAGTTTAATTACTTATTTAGAGGTCCCCATTTCCATGTATAGCCACACTGAAGGTTAGGACCTCAACATATGCATTTTAGGGAAACAAACATTCAGTTCACTACATTCTGCTCCTGTCTTCCAAAAATGCATGGCCTTCTTGCATATAAAATACATTTGTTCCAACTCAGCCTTAAAGAAGAATAAAATTATGGCATTTGCAGGTAAATGGATGAGGCTGGAGAATATCACACTAAGCAAAATAAGCCAATCTCAAAATAACCCAAGGCCAAATATTTTCTCTGGTAAGTGGATGCTGATCCATAATGGAGGTTGGGGCTAGGGAAGAATGGAGGAACTTTGGATTGGCCAGAGGGAAGTGAGGGAAAGTGAGGGGCTATGAGGGTGGGAAAGATGGTGGAATGAGTTGGAAATTATTACCCTATATACATGTATGATTGCATGACTGGTGTGAATCTGCATCGTGTTCAGCCAGAAGAATGAGAAGTTGTGCTTCATTTGTGTCAAAATACATTCTGCTGCTATGCATAAATAAATAGAACAAATAAAAAATACTTTAGTTTCATCTCAATAGAAGCAAAGTTTTAACTCAGTACAACATGAACCCTAAAGTCTAAAGGCCAAATTATAATCTAAATAATACATGTGAATGATACTTGAGACATAATTCGTCGTGAGGCAAAATTCCTTCCCAGCTTGGAACCTGATATACTAGAAAGGCTTCAATATGGTGAGACAAGCCAAGTCTGGAGAATAATTCTTTTGGTTTAATGCCCTTCTCTCCTGTTCCACTCAGGCAGCAGCATCACCCCCATATTTCCACAGGGTAGCTCCTGCCCTCACAGCTTTCTGCAGCAGCCCCACCAATGTAGTTTACCATGATGGTCCCTTGTCCTGCTGAAACTATGGAGGTGGCCCTACTACCTGAAACTGAAGAGGAAACAATCTTGTTCTCTTGGCTTGTGATGGAAATATCAATCTTAATGGTCTTTTAATCACATTTTGTAAGTTATTCTTCACTTTTCTTTAAACATGTACTCAAAACTTTCCATCATTCTGTCTCATTTCTCTTTTATTTATTCCCTGCTGGAAGTGTTTCAAATGGGATAATCCTACTTCTATCCCTGGCTTTGGTTGAGATGGATTATTAGGTCTGGCTTTCACACACATACTAATCTCATTGTCAAATGTTTGTTCAATCACCATCTTAACAATTTTCTTGAAATATATATATCTTTTTTTCTTTTCCTCTTTTCTTTTCTAGTATGGTTAGTTTAACATCTTACAAAAGTCCATTTCTGTTTCTATTCTACTTAATATCTCCTATGATTTATCACTCTTTTCTCACATTTCATCATAATCTGTAAGGAGAAACCATTCTATTCCATCAACGCCTTGCTTAGAAAACCCTCAATGAAATATATAATTTTGTGTCTTTCAAGTTCTAAGATCCTGTCCTCCTCAAAATAATATAATACATTCAGGTCAAGTTCTTTGCCAATTTATAACAAAGGTTGTCTTTCCTATAGTTTCTAGTAACTCTTCCTTATTTCTGTCTGAGGCTTTATGCAATCTCATTTAATACCCCTATTTCTATCAATGATTCTTTCAAGGCAATCTAGGCTTTATTTTAGAATTCACCTCAAAGTTCTTCAAGCTTCTACTCATTCCCTGGTCCCAAACTGTTTCCATGCTTTTAGGTATGTTTTTTAGCAACATCTTCCATCACAATATCAAAACCTATAGTATAATGAACAGGTGGCTATTACAGAATACCATAGGTGGAATGGATTAAAAAATTCAAATACATTTTTTCACCTTCAGTACAGAATACTAAGTCTGTAAACTTCAGTCCTTAACAATATATGATCCATAACAACAATTTATAAATATTAGTTAACAATAGTATCCATGATAGTTTGAAAATAACTTCCCATCAATAATTTAGTTGGCATCGAGGACACTTTATTGTTGTAGATTGATTTATTGACAAACTGGAAGTTAATTTTAAATATAATAGAGTATTTGCATGATATTCTTGTAAGACAAGGATAGATAGAGTCTAGGGTTTTTTAAAGGTCATTTTTTAAAAAATAACTTGTATAAATTTTTTACATTTATATAATTTCTTTACCAATATACACTTAGTATTTTCTTTAATTATTTTCCCAAAGTAATTTTGACTTAGATTCAGTCTAACAATAATATTCATGATATCAAGAATTTGTTTTGATATTTATATTTCACATTTAATGATAAAATTTTTAAAAATTAAAGTCTTTTTTCTTAATTAAAATAAAGCATTAGTATGTATGCATTAGTCAGAATATAGTCAGGAAAAAGAAATCACATATCACACCAGTCATTAGAAAGGAAAAATACTAATATAAAGATTAAGAAGCAATAATGTGGTTAACTACTAAATGGGTTAAGACTATAAGGTATATAAAGATAGCAAATGTAGAAAGTGAATAAATACAAAACCAAAAACTTAGAAGAGGAATTTCCCACCAAAGCTGAGATTCGGACTTCAATAGAGAAAGTACTACTCCACAGAAGCAGGCAGAATGCTATTAGCAAAGACATTTCTCTAAGGCTTGGGTCATAGCTGCCAATCAGCAGAAATGTCCCACTGGGAACTGAATATTCCACAGGAGGCTGCAAGCAGCATAATCCATTTACAGCTGTGCCAAACAAAATAAAGCAAAGAATAAATTAAATAAATAAGTATTGCTAGATGTGTACTCATTAACATAGCTCTTTATTCTTAAATACAGTTGGAGTTTTATTACAAGATGAATTTTATTTTAGATTTTTTTCCTGGGGTTTGTTGCTGTTACCCATGGATGCCAAGAACCCCTACAAAGTTTCTTTGTTTTTCTTGCAGGCATAGGCTCTGGAACCAGATTCTCTAGATTCTATCAGTATTTCATTGAGCTGAGCTATTAACATTGATTGATGATTTGCCCACCCATGTTTGCACATTCTTGTCTGATGAAGTGGGAAGAATGCACATGCTCCATACTTGTGTTCTATTCTATATATCTCAAAACCAAGGATTTGCACACTAACTCCCAAACAACATGTAGAGTAACATATACTTACAGTTCATTTTCCTCTTCATCACACAATAACCTGGGCCCCAGCCAGACAACCGTCAGAATGACTGAAATGTTCTGTGTAAATTCACACATGCTATAATGATCAGAGCATAGGTTTTAGGCATATCTTACATTTTTCAACCCTTTCATGTTCCATAATAAGTATTAATCTAGGAATTATTTCTTCCTCATTGGAGTAGGTTCCTGAATGGCATGCTCCAATCATGTCTGAAGATGCTGCCTAGAAATATCTTAAGCCTATAGAAAACAGTGTTGGTTCAAGCCAGAATTTTAGTTATACTAATACATCAACTACTATATATCAAGCATCAAAGTTACAAAGGTACATTAGAATATGCCTCTTTGTAAGATTTTCTGTTTCACCATTTTCACTAATGAAATCATTTTATATATATAAATACATAATATCTGTCTTAATTAAGTCATTATAGATTTAAAAAAACACAAAATATTACTGGACATTTCTCTTCAGTGGAGAAAGATCAGGAAAAGCTCAACAGATATAATGATGAGCTGAGAAAGGATAGAAAAGAGATCTCCTGCATGAGGAGCAGATGAGTAATTCATGAGGTAGAAAATAGCAGACTGCTTTTCTTAGAATACTGTGTATCATGATTTGGTGGGTTTGAGGCAGGTATAATGAAGAATAAATGTAGTGAGATAGGTAGGACTAGATCAAGAAAATTATGTCAGCAAAATTACTTTAAAACCAACTTATACAAATACAATTATAAAAAATTCTCTTTTGGTTACCTATATCTCATAACTGAATAAAACATGAAAAATAGTACTTACAAGAGAGGATAGACCTATACAAAATCCCTAAAGAAAAATGAGAAGTAACCTTTGCCATAAGATTTCTTTCCAGTTTAATGTAAGCTAATTTTGCCATCTTCATTCATTTTTGGGATATAAATGGAGACGGACTCAGTGATCACATCTGTGGCCTTGCTGTGAATGTGTCTTGCAGAGGGTCTAGTTTAGTTTTTACCAGACTCATCTAAGTGCCAGGGTTCAGGCCTGTTAAGTTACCCTTTTCTCAACATTTTCTCCACATTAGAAGCCCTCTTGTATAGAAGCATAGTTCTTTAATTCTCCAAGTATAAAACATTCAAAGCAGTGACTTATCTATAAATGATTTACTTTTGTTAGGATAATATTGGACATCTGTGAAAATATTAAAAAACTTGATACATCGAAATATTCTCCTCAAAAGTTTTTAGTAACCAATACAAACTTCTTTTGATTCTTGAACTTGAACAAATACAATACTGTTTTATGAATCCTAGGCATTAATATGAGACAGTTCTAATAAAAAAGAAATTTGACCTGTAACTCAGAGAGGTTCAACTATGTTCAAGTATTCTTGTATTTGAGAATAATTTACTTTAGCATATTTATTTAATAAAGAATTCTTATTCAGAATATATAAATAACTCATATCAATTAAAAACACAGTTAAACCAGTGGAAATATGAATCAAAGCTTAACTGGACCCTTCATAAAAAAGAATAAAGAAATGAAGTCACTATGTCAATGAGACGTCAGCACTCCCATGTCCATTGCAGCTTTGTTCACAATAGTCAAGATATGGAATAAATGTAAATATCCATCAAGGGCAAAAGCATAAAGATTAGGTGGAATATGTACACAGTAAGTTCTGTGTAGCTTTTTTAAAAGAGGAGCATCTTATTGTTTAAAACATAGATGAACCTGGAGGACACTATGCTAAGCTAGGCACAAAAAGAAAATACTGCATGATCTCATCTATATTTGGAATCTAAAAAGGCAAATTCATAAAAATAGAATAATGATTATGAGGGGCTCCAGTACAGAAAAGGGTGAGGTTTTGGCAAATGTTTTAGTTGGAAAGAGGAATAAATTTTAGAGATCTATTGTATAGCATGATAACTGGCATTAATAATAATGTACTACATATTTGAAAATTGCTAAGAGAGAAAATTTTATTTAAATTTATATTTAATTAATACATAATAATTATACCAATTTATGGGATAAATAAAATAGATTTTAAATGATCTCACCACATACTAAATAAAAGTATGAGTGGCGATGAATATGTTAGTAACTTTATTTAATCTTTCCACAACTAAAAAAATCAAGACATCATATTGTATACTATAATGATATACAATAAAAATAAATTTTAAAAATTTAAATTAATACAAGTAATTTATAAATATCTGAAATTTTAAAATTGATTTGGTATTAAAAATAATTTGAATTATCTATTAGGACCTTGATATGAATGTATGAAGGAGCAGTTTTTCATGACTGTATGATTACATGAGCTTTTCTCCTGCTCTTCAGCATGGTTTTCTCTGAACAGTGACAGGTATGTGCTATCATTTCTGTATTCTTCTTCTTTAGACTAGCATGATGGACTCAGGTGGTAAAAAAATCAAAGCCCTGGTGGACTCAATTTTTGTACCGGACCAGTGAACTGACTGAAGTTTGTGGTATGACTATGAAAGTAGAGTGTTCTTGCTTAAAGGAACAAATTACTTGCCTTCTCTTTTATTGACTTACAGAAAAATAGCATTTACCAGTTCAATAGTTGTATTCCTAATGCCAGGGGCTGTGCTGATTTGCTTTTCCTAAGCAGAACCAAACCTAGCATAGCAGCTGCAATGGGAGTCAGCACCTGATTAAGGTTTCAATAATTCATTGTCATTGTGCTAAATCAATCTATCTTCAGTAATTGCAAAACTGGCAAGTTAATGGGGATTTGATAAGACTCACCAACCCTGAATCTTTCAATCTTTGATGGGTGTAGTTAAGTTTATAATTCTTTCAGAGATGTGATATTGTTTTTGTTTCCCTCTTTGACAGAAAAAGATAATTCCATGAACTTTTCTTTCACAAGTACAGTCTTTACTTATGGGGTCAAGTTACCAGTGCAATTATTCTGCCATAACACTTTGCAACTGAGGGAAGATCTGTTTTCACCAACCTTCCCTGAAGAAAATTTTGTTAATGTAAATATCTCCATTGATTTCTTGGCTTCTCTACTTCTCATTCTAATTACTGGAAGCCATTGTAGTAACCCAGAAAAAATTACCAACTTAGATCCAGAGCATAATTACTCCCAGGTTATCTGAAGCTTTCCTCTAGCATTTAGATGCTTTGGTGGATAATACTAAGAAAAATATTTAGCATGAGCTACAAGGGAAAAGTACATTATGCCCTGTGTGCTGGTGCACACGCACCTACATAAGCACAAATGGGCACCTGGTGGGGTGGGGGGGTGCTAAGATAGAACCCAGGGCCTCATTCATGCCAGGTAATCACTTTGCCACTGAGCTACAACTTCAGGCCTACATTATGCACTTATAATATCAGTGAAAGCTTTCCTCAGTTGAAAAGTCTATTTGAAGCATCTCTATGTGTAAGTTGGTTCTGGTATGGTTGAATGACTAATATTGGTTCTGTATACTGCAGCACAGATCTGATTTCACTTTGCCTAGAGAACAGTTTTTGACTTTAGTGACCTGCTTATCTGTGTTGGTTTTTAAGGACGTCATGAATAGCTACTACCAAGATTACTGATAAACTCATTTTGATTGTTACATTTCCTACGAAGGTATAAATAGTAAATTTGCTTTTAAAATTGTTCATTTCCTTTGCCTCTTCCATAGTATCTAGACATACACTTTGGAATCTTGGAGTCCATATCTGTTGCAACACCACATTAGCTTTCTCAAACTAGCAGGAATATTCACATAAAACTTTTGAAAGACACAGGTGTTTTCTTCTGTGATTTATTTCTCAACACCTTGATAAAAGTATATGCTCTGTTCTTTTAAAAACAAGGAACATGAATTGTATCTGATGATATCCATCCATGTTTCTATCACCCTACTTTAGATTTCTTCTCATATATTAAAATGAATTATTTCTCATATCTCACCTTCATTTATAGACCACAGTTGAGTAAAGATTTTGACCAACCAAGAAAATGATTATAAATTATCCCCACCCCTCAATCTGGTAAATCGAGTCCCAAGTTGCTGACAATTTGTTTATAAATTTATAAGTTCAGTTGAATTTTTGTTCTCCTCTTTTTCATCTAGTAACTACATAAGTTCCCCATCTTCATTCAATAAATTTCTGTGACCCTAAATTGCCACTCCTATAATTTATTTCTTCCCTCAGAATATTTTTTTCTTAGGGTTTGATCTCGTAATTATGTAAAAATGGCTGAGTTTAGATTCAAGTTAAAGTCATGAAGGAAGAAAGGATTGTGTGGATGTCAATGATGAGATGGCATGGTTTGGGTTGCAAAATGACATTCTCAGATTAGTATCTGTTGAGTTTTTAAGTGCAAGGGAAAACAATCTTCTTCAACTTTCAATTCCCAAGTGATAAGGAATGTCGTAGAATCTGAATAATCATAACTGTTGGGTAGTGGCTACCAATGAGCAGTGAAATGCTTGGCAAGGTCACAAGTGTTTTTTGTTTAGTGGGGTTACTGGGGATTGAAAGCAGGAGCATTTGACCACTGAACCCCATCTCCAGCCCTAATTTGTATTTTATTTAGAGATAGGATCTCATTGAGTTGCTTAGCTCAGTTGCTTTTGCTGAGGCTGGCTTTGAACTTGCCATCCTCCTGCTTTAGCCTCCCCAGAATCTGGAATTACAGGCTTGTGCCACTGCACCTGGCTACAAGTATTCTTTAAATTGTTTTAGGATCTTCTTTAAGCTACTTTAAAAGTAGATGAGAAAGCAAAGGGTGGTAATTAATTTGTAGAAAATAAACAGAAGCAAAGGAGTTAATGGGCAAATATATCAAAAGAAAAGGGTTAATGGGACTAACTCTTGACAGAGTCCATTCATGTTGGTATAAAGCTAGGAATTATGGCTATGTGTCTCCATTTTTCTGGCAAAGAAGATCCCTTTAGTAGCACAGAGGCACTAAGGTAACTTGTGACCAGCTATTGACCCCAGTGCTCACATTAACATGGGACTGATTTGTGGATAAAGCCACCTAAATAGGATAGTCATCATGACAGTTCTGGAAAAGACCAACTAAAGTCAAAAACTCCACCACCTGACTGGAGTTGTACACCTAATTGGCAAAGAGTACAGAAGGAGGTCCCCAGTTCTTCTGGTAAATATCAAAGAGTAATAAATTTGGAGACAGCATTGTCTCCTTTGTCTTTCTCTGCTTGGAGACAGCCCACTCTCTCTCCTCTCTCTCTTTGTGCTCTCTGCTTAAGCCTCACTTTGCTTTTGCTTTATTTTCACCTCACTTTCACTTATAATAAAGTTCTCTTGCATGGCTTTTTGTGTCTGACTTTAAATTTTCTTTCATTGGAACACAAGAACCGAGGTTTGGAGTTTCAGCTCCCTGCTTTCCTGTGACAATACCCATTTTTTCATAAATAACCTATCAAAATTTTATGTTACCACTCTTTTCCTATTGTTGACCCAATATTTACATTAAAGACAGTGCAGGCCAACAAATTTAACACACTTGGCTACAACATGCATTGATTTTGAAAGCTTAACAATAGAATTTTTTTTACTTAACTATCTGAAATCCCTAGATTTCAGTCTATGACTTGAGTTTGTCAAACTGTTTACCTTCTCTATTTCATTCCTTTTATGGTCCTTAAGTTTTTATGCCCTGCACACTTTTTCTTAGTAATGAGCAGCTCCTCAAAGTCTTACTTATCTTCAGTGGATACTTCAGTGAAACATAAGTAATGATTTCAATGCTATTAACATAACATTTACATACTTTCCTTTTTTGCCAGATATTGTTCTAAGTTCTTTACATGTTTAACTTATATGATCTTTATTGCCAACTATTGGATTGGCTATTATTCCCATTTTACAGTGAGTAACTTGAAACGCTAATCAATTAAATAACTGATCCACAATCTGTGTTTTCAATGCAGAGAACTTGTCACTGAGTTTTGAATAATTGTTTATCCATTGTGTGCCATGGGCTATTGGAAGCTAGCCTTGGACTAAATTACTCACAATCTTTTCTGACATCAGTTTTGTTTTCAGATAGATTTTTTACTGAAAAATGAACTAAATTCAATACTACCTTATTAGGCATATAATTAAATTGTTAAGAAAATTATCTCTGAATCTGTTTCTAGATTATAGAGCCAAGAACACTACATTCAAGTGGTTCTATGAAATGATACAATAATGATAGTGTGCCTATAATTTTTCTGCACTCCACACTGCAAACTGCATTGTAGACATACTTGGTTCTCAACATTCGGTGTTGCTTTTAGTTCTAGTGCCCTTAATCAAAACCATGGTCAGCAGCAAGCTGCTTAGGTTACCAATTCAAAAAAATGGTGGCAAAGAGAATTTTCACTGGATACCCTGAACTATGAGAAATTTTTAAAGTCATGGTATATATTTCCTTTAAAAAAAAGTTAATAAAATACAGTTGGGGATAGTGGTGTATCCTGCAATCACAAGCTACTTGCAGGAAGATCACAAGTTCCAGGGCAGCCGCAGCAACTTAGCAAGACCTTGTCACAAAATATAAAATAAAAAGGCCTGGGGATGTAGTTCAGTAATGTAGTGCCCCTGGGTTTAATCCCTAGTACCAAATAACAATAATAGGTGTTGAGGATTTAGCCCAGTGGCAGAGTGCTTGCCTAATACATGCAAGGCCCTGAGCCCTGGGGGAAAAAAGTGAGCAAATAATAATTACAACATTTTGGGGCTGGGATTATGACTCAGTGGTAGCTTGCTCGCCTAGCATGCGTGAGGCACTGGGTTCAATCCTCAGCACCACATAAAAATAAAATAAAGATATTCTGTCCACTTATAACTAAAAAATAAATATTTAAAAAAATAATTACAACATTAATAAACTACATCAGCTATGAAAATGTCCTCTATATATGCTTATAATTACGTCAATATCTATTACAGTGTTAATTGAAAAAGATAAATTTAAAATGATTTATATAACAGTTACAATTACATAAAAGGTGAAACAAAAATGTGTTAACCTTTAAAAAAATGGTAAATAGGTTTTAGACAACTTCCTACTAGTTCTAATCCTTGGAAAGTTAAAATATCTTAATGGATGAAAAGTTTTCAACAAGAGTGTATAGTGCTTAATATATAAATTATATGACAAAGTTTAATTCTTTTAAAATTTGTTTGATTAAATTGATTCCTATGATTTTTTTTTTCTTCTGTGGCTTTTTAAAAAGAAATCCTATTATGAATAACCTGAAAGTGGAAGTTAATTTTATATCATACACCGTAAGTTCTTCATTCTGCTGAAACAAATAGAATTAGAACATTTTTAACTATTATGCTTTTGCTAGTGGTTGTTTCATTTTATCCAAAAGTAAAATTATGCAATAATTAAATATTATGCGCTTATTTTTTCTCTAAAGTTTTCTCATTTTTAAATTTTCTGCTACTGAAATGTATTTTTATAAAAGTTTTTCTGACCCATGAGAGAAATACATAAAACCAAAGTTTTGAATATATAGAATTTTGTCTAACATATATAAATATAAAGAATAAAATGACCTATTAAAAATACCAAAAACTTAAACCATATAGTATAACTATCATATTATATAGAAAGCTCAATTTCTATTTTGGTTTTTTGAATTATTCATTGTGAATACCTATTAGCTAATGCATTTTTTATATCGTTGAGAAAGTTTCCATGGATTTAAATTTCAATCTTGTAATCAATGTGCAAATTCCTCCTGTTTGGGCATATTGTATTATAAAATATGAAAACACTTAAACAATACAAATTTATACCATTAGAGTTTTACCCTGTAGATGCAGTGCTCTTTGCAGGGTGCAGTCTTAATAATTATTTGCAGCATCCTTATGTGTTACATTTAATTATCATGAAAATCTCTTTAAATAATAAGGAAATGCAGGCATGGAGTAAGTAGATATTTCTCACTTATTAGAATTAATATGTAATAGGTTTTAAAAACTGAGTCCAAAGTGAAATCTGAAATTTAGCTATCAAACTAAACCATGAAATAACTATACCATTCTTAGTGGATATCAGTTTAGAAAAAAATAATTAAATGAGTGCATTGAGATTACAATATATATTTGAAACATTTAAAATACACATCCATTTGTAAACACACACATACACAGATGTATGTGGCCCAGAGTAAGCAACACCTTCTGGCATCTACTCTTTTTCATTTTTTTTTTTTTTTGCATCCATTATTTTGTATAGTTTCCTATCACATTGTTCCTGGAATTGACCAAGATATGTTTTGGCTAATGAGACACTAGCAACTATGATCAAACTAGCATTTTATATAAACATACATGAAGGATTATCATCATCTTGAAAAGCTTTCTCTGGAAGCCCTCCAGCATGCTATATTTAAAAGTTCAGATTAAATTTTTAAATGTGAGTGGCTACATGGAGAGAGGTCCTGGAGAAACACAAGTCACCTTGAATGTTCAGTCTCCACTGAGCTACCCTCTGAATGCAGGTGTATAAATATCCTCAGCTAATCTATATGGAATGGAAGAACTGTCTAACTGAATCTCCAAACTACTGCACTGTGATAAGTAGGAAATCATCACTGTATTGAGCCACTAAATCTGAGAGCTTTGTTATTTAGCAGTAGGTAACAGAAATTCATACATATTTTAAAAAGTTTTTTTCCCAAGTGAAATTTTGCATGTGCTAATTTGGAGGAATTATCTTGTCTAAACTTGTTCAGTGAGTAATGAAGAAAAGTGTTCTTCTACAGCATTCATCTAGTATGACTAATAATGGATTTTGTATCTACTATATAATATTTTATGACTTCTTAGAGACTTGTTTAGAAATGAAAAGTCCTGCGAGGGTTGCATAATTTTTTAAAAAAGCATGTGGCTATAAATAGTGAGGAAGAGTAAACCAGCAGTGTGATGAGACTCTTAAGGCATTTTCAAACAATTCCTAAGTAATTTCCCACAGAGATGCAACTGAAATCCACATTTGCAAATCTATTCAATTGATTAAAGCTTCATCAAATGCTTAAAGGAATAAACAGATGATAGATCTAAAGAAACTGGGAGTTAATACATGGATTAAGTGTACTTATTGACTTAAATGGGTTGATAGTTTTCGATTTCAGAAAGAATACACTTTTCTTTTGAACCTTGAAGACATAGACTTATGTTTTGTGACATTTAAAACAAACAGGGTCACTTAATATTTAATGTACAGTTTACACATCTTTTTAAAAACTTCAAAAATCTTGTTTATTTAACTTTAGGTAAAATACAGAAAATAAATGCCTGGGGACTGAGCACACAGAAAACATCACAGATTATTTCCAAGACTATTATTTATGACATTTTAACATTATTTGCCGATCACATATTCTGCAATATGAGACCACAATGTGATGTTTCCATCTCAAAAGGTAAAATTTGTTTTGATCAACTCTTAAAGTTTGCTGTTATCTTTCCTTTGATAAATAACCCTTTATCCCATAACCAGTGGAATTTACATGAAGGCACAGAAGCCAGAAATTGCTCCAAAACTTGGAAATTGATTAAAATATGTTTGGTCTTCTAAAGGATCCCACCAGCCTCCTCAATTAATTGCTCAACTAATATGTAGAGCTCTGAAACAAACCCATACTGATGCCAAACTTGTTCATTATCATCATCTAGGCCATAGCATAAATTGAGTGGACAGTTTTGATCGAAGAGATAATAAAAGATATAGAAAAATGGTAAATGACTCACATCAACAAAAAATTGAAGGGTATGAATGATTAATCAATTTTGGAGAAATTGTGAAAGAGTAAGAAAGCCGTCCTTTGGATGAAAAGAAGCAAAACAAGAGTTAAGCATACGTGTGGATTGTTTAGCATAAGCATCAAGAGTGTTGGTAGCCAGCCTGGCATAGTGTCGCAGGCCTGTAATCCCAGGGGCTGGGGAGGCTAAGACAGGAGAATTGTGAGCTCAAAGCCAGCCTCAGCAACAGTGAGGTGCTAAGCAACTCAGTGAGACCCTGTTTCTAAATAAAATACAAAATAGGTCTGGGAATGTGGCTTGGAGGTCGAGTGGCCCTAAATTCAATCTGTGGTACCAAAGGGGGAAAAAAAAAGAGTGTTGATAGCCATGTGCATAGAGTAACAAAGCCACATGCTAAGATATTATACCCTTCTTTGGACTAGCAATAATACTATTTTATTTTAAATGAAGAAATCATAATTCAAACATGTACATTATGGAAAATAAACAATAACTATATAGTCTAATTAGGTCCACTTCTGGAAGGGTCTATGGAAATGTTTAAGATAGATTTAAGCTACAGACAGGAAACGAGGTTACAAAGAGGAAATACAGTATGTAATAAAGGTTTAATTTGAAGTTTGGAGTATTTCTGATATGTGCATTCTCTCAAATATTTGCTTTAATTCTGTATTAAATGATAAAGAAGGTGTTGGTCTTAACTATATTGAATTGACTGCTCTTAATCATTTCTGTTTAGAAGAAAACACCACATACTGAGATACATGACTTGGGAGAGAAAAACAGAATATTGCCCTAATATCCTATATACAGATGTAGGATTCTTCAGTAATATAAGCATCCTGCTCTTTCTTAGAGAAATAAATTTTATTGTACATATTTGAGGTTTATGATGTTATAGGATACATATAGATAATAATATGGTTGCTAGATAAAGCATATTAATATATGTATCTTCTCATATATATATATATCTGTTTTTGTTGACAAGAGCAACTGGAATCTATTTAACCAAAATCCCTAGTACCGTATACTTTTATTAACTGTAGTCTTCATGTTGTACATCAAATCTCTACACTTGTTCATCTTTCATGCATACTAATTATATCCTTTGACAACATACATCTCCTCATTTTCTCTCTCATTCACTCTTCCCATGGTAGACACTATCTTTATATTTGACTTTTTATTTTTACATCACATATATAAGTGAAATCATGTAATTTTTTTTATTTCTGTGTCTGGCTTATTTCAATTAGCATAATGTCCACAGGTTCATCTGTGCTGTGTCAAATAGCAAAATTTCCTTCTTTTCTAAAGTCAAGTAATATTCATATATATACATATATATGTATATATAACATATCATATTAGTTGTCATCAGTGGATACAAGATGTCCCCATATCTTGGCTACTGTGAGTAATGCTGCAATTAGCACAAAAGTGTAGATATCTTTAAGATAGTGAGTTTATCTCCTTCAGGTATATACTCAAAAGAATATGTAGTATATTTATGTAGTTTTATTTTTAACTTCTTTAGGAACCTCCATATTGTTTAACATTATGCTTTTACAAATTTAAAATCCCACTAAAAATGTGATTCGCTTTTCTTCAAATCTCCATCAACATTTTTTACCTTATCTTCTTGATAATATCAATGTTAATGTGTTTAGAGTGATATCTGATAGTGGTTTCAATTTGCATTTTGTAAATAATGGAAAAATCTCATGAGTCCAATCTTACATAACTAATAAGTATCTTGATTGTAAAATTTGTTTCTGTATAATATAATATTGGCATTCTCTTTTGTTCTTCAAAATTACCTTTGGAAAACCTTAATTTTGGAGGCAATGTTAAAAGCAAGGAGTATAGTAATTATGATATTGCTCTCAGGAAGTTCTTAATTCTACAAAAGGAATATAAAAATGCCTATATTATACAGATATTTTAAAAATAAATGAAAAGATTCTGGAAGGATGACTGTGGAGACAGCAGTGTTTATTAGTTTCTCCAAAATCCCACATAAAAATGAACAGAATGAATAGAGAACAAAGCAAAAGTAATTATAGAACACACTTCCAACAAAATGAAGGAATAAAATACTCTCACAAATCTCAAAATATGCAGGTGCAGGTTGTGGCATCTGTCCAACAGTCAAAAAATTACCTAATATTGTCCATGTGGAAGAAACAACCAATATGGCAGCATGTATCAGACCCCAGAAGAGGAAATATTGAAAATAGTCATCAGAGGTTCACTGGAAAGTGCACAAGGCCAATTTGAAAAGAGAAGCTAAATCTGTAAGCAGTTGCCCCTTCTAATAAGGATAAAGCAAGAGATCTACCATAAAGAAGGATGAGAACTTTATGTTCTCAAAGGAATTGCTTGATTGACATTCATATACATGCTATAGAGGGACTTATACTATGGTCCATTCCATTAATGTAGTTAATTTTTTATGGTACAGATCAAATTACATCAATTATGCTATTTGGATTAACTAAAATGTATGAGTAAAATAAATACAAACATTTGATGGACTAGACAATGGCATAAAAGTAATACTCTGCAAGAGTAGTTTCTAATTTAATTTTAAAGTCCAATAAAAAATTGTTCAATGGTGTCTTCAAATTGGCATACAAAATAGTGCCAAATAAGACAGTAAAATTATCTGTATTCATAAATCATACCATATTAAATAAGAACATGCATAAGTGTATAGCAAAAGACATAAGAAAGTTCCCACTCTGAAACCTCTCAAGACAGTGCGAAATTTGATAACCAGTTGTGATTTTACTGAGTTCATTTGGCTCAACTGGATGAGCATGCTAATCAGCATGCTAAAAACATGACTTTCTGAATCATGTAAACTCTTAGAAATTGCAGAACTGGACTCTACTATCATGAATAACTAAATAGAACCAATTAAAAAATTAAAATATAATGAAATCACAGAACTGGATACATTTTTAGTTTTTGATAATTTCTCTGAAGGAAGATATATAATAACAAAGAAAAGAAAAGACAAGACATATAACAACAAAGAAAATAAAAGAGGGTCACACTATCATATAGCATGCCTCTATTTCTTGTTTCTTTTCATGTATTAACACATAGATTCTGATTTGGAGATGGTATCATCTGGACACAAATGAAAATGTCTTATATCTTCCATATTTTCTTTAAAAAGGTAATGAATAATTATTTGACTTTAATTTAGAGTAGCTGAATAATTTGACTTGAATTTAAAGTAGCCATTATGTTATTGTCTCTTGGAATGTCCTTTCTCAAATAATGTGCATTCAGGAATGTTTAAGAACTAAAGATTTGGTTCAGCAAATGAAGCACAAGGTAGATTTTGCTATTGATAAGAAATTGGAGTATAAGAAGAAAAGTGGCATATGAAATGTTAAAGACTTCAAAAATAAACCAAATATTAAGAAAGACAAATGAGATTTTATGTCAAAATATGAAGAAATAAAGCATCCACTTAAGTAAGTAGAAACCAATATAATCAAGTGTCTTAACAAGTATTAATATTTATTTAAGCAAAAAACTATCTTGAATTTCGTGAAAACAGTGGCAAACAAACAAAAAATAGAATGATCTGGCTTCCCTACTCTTCAGTTTTACTTTACTTACCATGGTACAAACACACTAGGCTCTTTCCAAATCCTGGAAATCATAATCATGAACCTGACCTTGCCAATACACTATCATGTTCCTTCTGTCTAAATTTTTCTTCTTCCAAATATTTATAAGTTGTACTTCTCAGCTTTTGTTAGGATTTTGGTTACATGTTACATTTCAGAGAATTCCCCTTCAGTTACCCTACTTATTATTATTTTGTCTATATCATCCAAATACTTGTAAACTCTAAAATGAAATAATATTTTGGTTGTAAAACTTTGGATTATGCTTTTTAAAGCCATTTAAACAGAGAATACTTAACATTTAAACAGGGCACAACACAACTTAGTTTATATTTTTTTAATATCTTCTAGTTTTGTTAAAAAAAAAAAAGATTTGGAGAGGAGGGCCAAGTACAGAAACAAAGAGACCAACTAATGGAAAACTGGAATGTTTCTAGGTGAGTAGAGATGGTGGCTTAAAGGAAACTGATAAGAAAGATATAGTCAACAATTATTGGACTCCGGGTTTATTTTGAAAATATAGTTTAAAACATTTGCTATTTAATTGACAGCACAGTGTAAGAAAAAGAGGAGTCAAAGATAATTCTAAAGACTTTTACCCTGAGAAACTCTAAATGGCAGTGTAATTTACTGAGTTGAAAAACTCTAGGATCAGAATAAAATTTGGGTAAGAAATTTAAAATTCGGTTTAGAACAGATAATCTTTGAGGAGCCTATTTAACGTTCAAGTAAAATATATAAAGGGCTTATTTGGATTTTTAAAACTGAAGTTCAAAATGGTGGTAGGATATGCTTTGAGGAATCATCAATATATATTGTCATTCAAACAATGTGATCACACTGTCCATTTGTTTAGAGAAATTAAGAAATAAACTGGAGGCTTGCAAAAATATCTTGGGCTTGAAAAATAAATGTGAGCAAAAAAGACTGAGACAATTTAAGAACTTAGAATCCTAGGAATGTGTGCTGTTCAGCAATCCAAGTGAAGCACAGGTTTTGAAAAAGGAATGACCCATTATTTCAAACACAGTTGAGAAACCAGAAAGATAAAGATCAAAAACTGTTATGAATTAGATATGAGGTGTCTCCCAAACTCTTGTGTTAATGCAGGAGGTGAAATGATTAGATTATGAGAACTGTAGCCTAATCCATGAATTAATCCATTTTATGGGTTAATAATTTGAGTGGATTACTGGGTGGTAACTATAGCAGGTGGGGCATGTCTGGAGGAAGTAGGTCACTGGGAGTGTGCTCTTTGGGATTATATCTTGTTCTCTGTCTCCTCCCCATCTGTCTCTGTTTCCTAGCTTCCGTGAGCTGAACAGTTTCACTCCCAGGCCCTTCCACCATGATATTCTACTTCATCTTGGGCCCACAGCAATAATTAGCTAACTATAGACTGAGACCTCTGAAGCTGTGAGCCCCAGATAAACTTTTCCTTCTCTAAATTGTTTCTTATCAGGTATTTTGGTTACAGTGAAACAAAGCTGACTAAAATACTAGGGCAGAGACAATCACAAAAAACGAAACCCTTCATTAGGTGATAGTGGGTGACTTCCTATAGTTGCTATGTTACATCCTCTGAAAGGTCATTCTCCTAACAAGGCAGATATTATTATTCTTTTCATTTTTCCTTATGTCATTGAAGTTCCCTGTTGCTTCTTTATTATTTCCTTAAACTGTAAATATTATGAAGTTTCAAAATTTGTGCCCTGCTTTTCTCTAACTCAGATCTCTGGTAAATTTATATAATCTCATGATTGTCAACATTATCCATATACTGAACTCCAGATCTGTATATTTATGTGGTTATATATCATCTTCACTTGTATATTTAATATGTATCTATAATGTAATTATCTCAGTAATAACTTATGACCTTCTCATAGGCTTGTACTCATTGCCTGTGCGCTGTTCATCCTATCGTACATACCACTTCCTTAAAAAATAGAAAAATATGTGCAAAATGTGTACTCAAAATACCATCCATTTTTAACAATACAGTGATGCATTTTGTTTTCTTAAGAACAGTCTTTTCTGTCATCAATTAAACAAATTTAATAAACATGAAATTCTCTATTTAAGTAAATGTGAAAGTACCTTTTTGTTTTGTTATGAAGTATTATACCCTGTTAAAATTTTATTTTGAGATAGGGTCTCACTATGTTGCCAGGCTGGCCTTTAACTTACAATCCTCTTGCCTCAGCCTTTGTAGTAGCTGAAATCACCATGAAAGTATTTTTAACAGAACTAAGTGCTTTTGGATTTGATGCTACCAATTCTTTTGGTTCCATGATCACCATGTTTTGGTTTTCTCAGGTATTTTATTAACTTTCATTTTTTATACAGAAAAATCATTTTTTATCAAAATATTATAAAACAAAAACAAAAATTTTATTTAGACTTTACTATTCTTTCTTTCATACTTTGATTCCAGTTTTTTAACACCATAGTGTTGACTCTACCATTAAAACATTCAGAATGTAACTTTAATGCCAACTGTACTAACAGTTAATTCCCATTGTTTGCAGTAGTTATGCCATACAAAGTCACCCTGAGGATTGAATTAAAGAATATTGAACCATTATTCCTGGGAGGACTACAGGGTAAAGTTCCTGAAAACCTCTGATCACAACATTTTCAACAACTGATTAATGCATAATTTTATCTTATATATATTTCTATTTAAGAAAGTTCAATATACATCATTGATGAACATTTCAGCCTTCTACTTCACAACACTAGACAGCAATACATTCAGAATAGGTGGTAAGCAATAAAATTAAAAAAAGAAACATGAAAAACATGGCACCTAACAGACCATAAAAGGACATTTTTTACAGGATATTAGCTTTAATAAGAAGGCAGATAAATGCCTTATTCACTTTAGCTGGGAATATTTGTACTAGGTAACTGAAATGTTTTTCTGGCTTGTGAATGACCTTGAAAGTGCTACATTGATTAGGTAAATTACAAATTAATTTTAGGGAGTGACAAACTTGCAAATACAGATCTGCAAATAATAAGACTTAACCACGTTATGATTTCCTACCCTCTTCTTCTACCTTATTTTGCTTCATAGAAACCACCACCAAATATATGATATGACTTCCTTATTTTGTTAATTGATTTTTATTCATTGCTTGATATATCATAAGGATATGGAGTTTTAAAATTTTTACTTATGCTGAATCCTGAAGATTTAAAATAAGATCTGGCAAATAGAAAGAATTACAGGCAGATAGCTATTGCTACAGAGGAAAGGAGTAAGACTGCACTCTTAGGAAAGGAGTAAAAGAGGAAAAAATAGAATAACACACACACACACACACACATACAAATTAATTAATTAATTAATTAAAGTGAGACTCTTCTGGAAATGGCTTATCTTGGTTAGCAAGAGCTAATTATTAGATTTGGGGGAATTCCATGAGGTGGGTTTTAAGCATATCCATTATTAAAAACTAAAAACTACTTACACTTGGATGAACTATGTTAAAGTTATACTAAAACAAAGATAAATTTCCCAAATTCATCAGGTTCTAATTATTTTAATACATTTTCCTACTACTGTAGTCCTGAGGGGTTTTTTTCCCGTTACATCTACACAGTAGAAATACAACACAATGGTATTATTTCATTTTTCTCCCAAACTGAATATTAAAGCAAGAGACAGTAAAAATATTATATTACAGAATTGACAAAAGCAATAAATCAAAACCTAATTTATTTTTTATTGTCTTGCTTAAACTTAACAAGTAATGGAAAAATATTAATCTGCCAATTAAATTTAAAAAGTGTGCCATGCCTGTAGACTGCATATTATGAATAGCTCCCCCAAAATTTCTCCAAGTAGTTGAAAAATTGTTATCTGATCTAATAAAGAACTGCTCATGTTATTGACAAACAATTGGAGTTCTGAAATATTTTTTTATTTTTCATTTTTGTGTTATTAACAAAAATAATATATTATCCAATATTTATGTCAAAACTACACTTATTATCCAGTTATTAAGCTTTTAACAGCATAGCACTAAATAAAATCTACATCATTTAACAAAAGTCTTGAATAAACCTGTGTAAGAACACAAGGAATATGAACTTGAGATTGAGAAAAATCACACTAAGTTAAATGGAATAATTCAACAACATAAAAGTGATTAGAAGGAAGTGATATTTTTAGGGAGGAGGCAATATTATGGAAAGCTGAAGGTCCATCAGTTATAGAACATTAGTGGTGTTCCTCAAGAAGAGAACAAACAGAACAAAACAGAATGAATATCTTTACCTCAGAGAGATATTCAAGAAATGTAACATCCTGCAGTAACATATGAGCCCTGCCTCTGTCAGCAGTAGATGGCAAGGTCCACACTGGACCATGGATTAACCATGGATATTCTAGGATCTGTGCCCATGAAGGGAGGAGGCACAGTGAGGCTGTTGTTCCATCATAAAGCAGAAGCATCAGAGACAAGCACTCGCCTCTAGTACATTTTGCAAAATCTTAGATTTTGGTTTCTTCTCCACCCTGTTCTTGGACCGCCTGAACCTGTTCAGATTTCTTTATTATGTACTCTAATAGACTTATACATTTTGTTTAGGCACTTACATGTGATATTACCTTTATATACATAATTTGCAAATGTGTTTTAACTTTTGCTAAGGGAGAATAAAGGTAAATGAACTTTGATCTTCAGAAGTGAACTAATAATTGTCTCAAATGCCTTTTTCTATATTCTAACTGAGGGCAACTTTTATCTCAGGTTTCATTGTTACTTTCTAAGAAGAAGACAGTGACATGTACAATGAAGATCTTTGAAGTAAAAAAAGACTCACTCTGATTAATTTGGTGATTGTCTTTTTTTCCTTCTTTTCTTCATCTGCCTTCTTAATGTTTCCTACCAGGTGAAAACTGGGTATACAAATTAATATTATAGTATTAATTGATCTCCTGTGCAGCAAAGAATTAATGCTGTAGGCCTAAATCCTATACATTTCAAAGAAGTGTCTATCTTCAGAGAATTGGCCCTTGGACTACCCCTAGGACAAAAATTTCTGAACCTTTGGAATGTTTAGCTTGACATGACTATTTTTTTGTTCTTGAAATCTTGGAACAGATGACACTGTACAAGTTGGACTGCAGAGATATATTTTTTCAGACCAAGAAACACTTTATAGCCCAGAGAATCCAATAATGAACAAGGAGGTATTATATCAAATGGACATAGTCAGATTCACCCCATCTTTATAGTAGTGGTTTAGAAGAGAATTGGAATAGGCATTGAAACACTTTTGTGTGTAAAATGGGGGAAGATAAAGGCATGAAGGGATGGCTTACCTGACTTTATATGGGTGAGTTCATTCACTGTGAGAAAGATTAAGGAACTGTTTCGAATGAGAGATATTCCTCTGCTTTTGTGGGGTGATGTGGACAAGAAGGTGTAATAATTAATTTTATGTGCTAACTTGAGTAGGCCACAGTACTTGTATGTTTTGATTCAGATAGGCTGCTGTAACAAAACACCATAGACCCCATAGACTGGCTGGCTTTTACACAAAAGAAATGTGTTATAGTTCTGGATGCTGGGGCATCCAAGATCAAGGCCATGGAAATTTTGTTGTCTGGTGGAGGCCCATTTCCTGGTTGGTGGATAACAGGTTTTCCCAGTGTCTTCACATGGTGAGGAGATGAACAAGCTACATTGTTTGTTTTAATGAAGACATTAATGTGCCTCATGGCCAAATCACTTCCTCCAAAGAATCTACTTCCTCAAATAATCACCTTGGAGTTTAATATTCCAAAATATGAATTTTGGGGAAACACGAACATTCAGACCATAATATTAGTACTTTGTCCAGCATTATTACAGGTGTTTTGAAAAGGTTTTTTTTTTGTTTTGTTTTGTTTTGTTTTTGTTTTGATGAGAATAACATTTAAATTGGTAGACTCCAGTAAAGCTCATTGTTCTCCATAATGTAGATTTCATTCAATCAGCTCAAGGTTTTAATAAAGACTGAACTCCCCCTAAGAATAGAGTTTTTGTCCAGCAGAAGGCCTTCAAACTAGAACTGCATGTATTCTGTGGGTCTCCATTCTACTGGCCTACTCTACAGATTTTGGACTTGGCATCTTCCACAATTACATGAGTCAATTTCTTAAAAATCAATCAATCAATCAATTAATAAATCAGTCCCTTTCCCTTTCTTTTTCCTCTTTTTTCTTCCCTCTCTCTCTATATATTTATCTATTTATGTTTGTTTTTCTTATGAATCACATCTTTTAATATTTGCTATTTTATCTATCTATTTCTCTCTCTTATTGGTTCTCTTTCTATGGAGTACCCTAATACAGAAAGTATGAAAGAAAATACTGGTACAACTGTGTGATTCTTACCCATATCAGCTTTTTTTTTTTTTTTTCAGGTTATTTTTCTTTTTTCCAAGCTGATGCAGTCATCCTGGGATCTAGGCTACAATTATGGGTGTCAGAAGCGGAAATGATTCCCATATAAGTAACTGTCAGTATCCTTTTAATTCTTTATACCAGAAATTTTAAAAACCCAATGAGATGGATTACAGCTTCACTTATGTGGCAAAATTGGAGTTGACAATGAATAGTGAATGTAGTAATGTAGTCATATCACCTAGTGAATGTAGCACTACTGCCTAGTGCTAGGGATGGCCCACTGGATTTATACCAAGATAAACTTGATTTGTATAAATGGGAATGAATGGAGTTGAAGGAAAGTACTTGGTAGGTTGGTATTGCTTTCAACATTCTGAACTAGCTTAGTGGCTGAACATAACATTCATTCCAAATGTGGGAAATTTTGTGTCAAAATCAATGACAAATGGTAAGAAAGAAATAATAGCTTAAGATAAAGAAATCAACATGCGGATTACACAGCAAAGGAACCACATTATTACATTGGTGCCTCAAGAGAGGATCAGAGAAAAGGAATTGTAATCTTTTCTCACAATTATACCATGTACTCAACTGGATAAAGCCATATGTCTTTCAAGAAACTTCTACTTTTTTGTTGAAACCCTACAAATTTATGTGGCCTTGATCTTGGAGAGAATGGAGATATGATATGATATGATATATGATATTGAACTAAGCCAATTGTCAGTAGCTGTGTAGAGCTTCAGGAATGTCTTAGTATATTTTGTCTCTCATTTTCCATGTTAAAACTATTTCCCGTGATATCATTTGAGAAGGAATTTCCAGAAACTACTCTCTGCTTGCCTATTGGATCATGAACTCTACAGATCCTAGCAAACTGATTAATTCCTATGTAACTACAAACCTTTCTCATCAAATGCTTATAGAGTTCCCTGGGTATAATATATGAAGTATAGCAGTGTCATCACCAATATGCCATAATGTGCTGTCCATCAGTACATATCTCCCTTACTTTTTCAGAAGAAAAGCTCTTAAACAGAACAGAAAAAAAAATTTTAAAAGCAAAAGGCAATTGGTTTCTTATGTGAATAAATTGAGAGTCATTATGAGGTAAATCTGACTTTCCTCAGGAAGCATTCCAACTGCTGTGGTTTGAATTTGTGCCCCAAAAGTTCATGTTCTGGAAGCTTGGTCCCCAATATACAGGTGTTCAATTGGTAGAGTCTTTAATAAAAGATTAGATCATGGGGGTACCACCTTTGGAGGAATCAGTGTAGTTCTTACAGGACTCAGCTGGTTATAAAAGAGCAAGCCCAGTACCTCCCCATTCTCTCACTTCCTATCTTGCCATATAATATATCCCTTTTTCTCATGAGCTCCTAACATGTGATGATATTTGCAGTGTTATAATGCAGAAGTCCTAACAGTCATTCAATGCAGTCACCCACTCTAGTCCCTAGAACTATGAGCCAAAATGAGCCTGTTTTCCTTATAAAGTACTCAACCTCAGGAATTTGGACTAAAAATTGACTAAAACATGTACTTGCAGATGAAGAAGATTATGAGAGATGTGATAACACACCCAAACCAAATTAAATTTAGATTTGATTATCACTCATCTCACTCTACTATGGAGGACCAAGCATTCTTGATACAAAAAAATAAATTTTAACAGCACTCAGGCAACTGGTATGTAATGGCACTAACATGCATAGTGAATTAAACATTATCCCACAGGCAAAAATGTCTTTAGAGAAGACAAGGAGGATCTAGGCATTGTAGAACAATCTGTCTATTCTAATGACAAATGAGATTCAGAGGAACAAGATTTATTAAACAGAATTATCAGAGTAGAATGTTTCATTTTCTAGAAGGAAAGTAACAGATGGGAGTTAGCCTGGTAAGATAATGGAACTTTCGTGAAGTGGGTCAGTCAGATTCAATAAATGCTGATGGACAATGCTCTGCTGCAGCCTTGGGAAAGGGCTGATACTTTGACCTAATAGAGCATTCTGACTACAGTAATACAGATATAAGCTAAAAAGTCTTGGGGCAATAACTACCTAACTTACCTGCTGAAGATCAAGAGGCACATTTATGGGAATGTTAACCATCTACAAGCATTTGGAAGTTCTCTGGGGGACGAGTAAATTACATTGATGCAACTGTGTTTAGGAGAGATTTTATCTATCCTGTGAGTCCTTCCAGCAAATCATCAAGATGGGGTCACCGGGGGATCTCTGACACACTTCCCTTACTGCTTTTTCACCCCCTACAAATGGATCTTTAAAATGATACCACAGCCAGGTATGGTGGCACACGCCTGTAATCCCAGTGGCAGGAGTGTTTGAGGCAGGAGGATCTTGATTTCAAAGCCAGCATCATCAAAATCGAGGGACTAAGCAACTCAGTGAGACCATGTGTCTAAATAAATACAAAATAAGGCTGAGGATGTGGCTCAGTGGTCAAGTGCCCCTGAGTTCAATCCCAAATTAATTGAGTGATTGATTAATTAATTAAAATGATACCATAACACTTTTCCAGATGTGACCCTCCCCATGAACAGGTCTAAAACTAGTTGTATAGTTGTCTATATCCCCAGTTTCTGAGCCACTTTCTCTGAGAAACAGAGATACATTGTCTGTCTAGATAATATATCTACACGTACATATAGAGACATGGATATCTACCCCAAAAGGAAGAAAAAGTGTATAGGCAGATATAGACATAGATCTGTGCAGATTTCTTCCTTTTGGGCCTAAATTTTGCTTTATTTTTTAGAAAGTATTGGTTCATCCTTACTTTCTGTTTTTTAGCTCCTTTCTGGTTTCATTGAAGAACAAATTTTCCCTTTTTTATTTTTATTTCAATTTGTCTCTGTATTTTATTCTTTTGTTATTTTCAGTGAATTTCAATGAATAGATACAAAAATGCCTTGGTGTGTGGATTTTTAACTTTATATCCCTGATTCCTTTGTAATACATGGAGTATAAAGTGCTTTGGATTGAATCACATTCAAAGAACAATAATGGAGATCAATCAGGCATTAAGTGAATTGCAGCTATTACCATTATTCCTATTTATTTTATTCATATATATGTATATATACATACACACTATATGAAATAATTCTGAATTTCTTCAAAAGAATAGACCAAATAATTCACACAAAATAGCATGTAAATCATTATTTGCTTGATTTGGTAAAATATTTCAGAGTTATTACTTAAAAACACACCAGGAAACAATACCATGTAATTATTAAAGTAATTGGATTAGTGAATAAAAGTAATTATATACTTTATAACATTATAAGCTTCAACATACTTTTGTCCTATACTACATAATTTAGAGTGAAAGTAAATTAGAAACACTATGTGACTCCTGCTTCCTGTTCAAAATGTACTACTGAATTCACAGGTATTATTTTAAAGAGTAAGTCAGAAAAATCTCACAAAACTGATGAAGGTATTGAATTATGAGGTTTACTATCAGCTTGAATAAAAGTAATTTTTGTAGAATTAAAATAACAAATAAAATTATACAAATCATTTTGGAAATTTTAATATTAAAAACATTAATTGTGAGTTCCTTCGGAGAACTTACTCTATGCTGAAAACTCATTTTCCCTATATTCAACATGAAAATTCAAATACTTTCTCTCAGATAAGTACTCTTGTTGAAAATTTACTTAATGCATGTCCTCTGATAAAAAGGGTAATGACTCTCTTTCTAAATACTTTGCGTCAAATTAAAGTAAGTCTCAATTGATAGGGCAATTGGTGAATTAAATTCGACCTCCTGCTCTGAACTGCTAATGTCTCTATTACAGTTTCTTCTTTTTATAGGTGAGAAGATACACTAGATAAGCACAACTTATATACCCAGACACTCAAATTTAATAAATTTGTTTCTTTATTAATATATCTGACAGTATTACAAAATAGAAAATTTTAAATTGTTTGATTAAAATGTTTATGTATAACTGCATGCATAATATTATGTGAAAAATTGTTGTGCATAAAAAAAACAGTATGTTTTTCCACATCCTTATGTTGGATTCCAAAGGACATGACAGAGATAGAGATTAGTGTGTAGGAGATTTCCTAGAGAGTGCTGTGGATTAACCCCCATAGAAAGAAGGAAGGAGTCCAATATCTGTGCTACTGAAGGAAAGAAACTGCAGAGGACATCAATTGAGGTCAATACCTGATGTAGCTCTGCTGGAACTCTCAGCCAACCCTGTGGTGTCTCTCGATTTGGAATGACTCTTTGAAATTGCCACATACTGGAACAAGGGGCCCAGGACTTTATATCCTTCTGTTGAGAAGTTATAATTTTTAGGCTATGGTAAATTCTGTAGGGTTTGGCTACTCAATGACACCCATAACATTGAAGGATTCCTGAGCCCTGTACTCCAATAAAACAGCTACAGTTAAATCTTGGTGTGTTCCAGGAGAGACTCACTGAAAGAACCAGTTTTCCACATGAACCTTTGGTGGGATTTGTTGATGATACACTTGTATATTCTTTGTTTCACAAATGATTAGCTGAACTGTTTGCCTGCACTGACAAATCTGAGCAAACATCTGCTAACTTGACCTTGAAATGTGAGGCACTCTGAAGTTTTAACAAGCATTGGGGCTCAGAGAATCCTTCCTTAAAGCAGTTATGCAAGGATCAACTGACCTCAAAGGAGAACATTTTCAGATCTATTGCCCCATCACACCATCTATTCATTCCACTCCTCCACACCCAATTCTTTCTAACCTTACTTACTCCCGGCACAAAAAAACAAAAAGTAGTTTTCACCTCGCTTTGAGTTACTTACAGATTCATATTATAGTTGGAGCACTCTCCATATTGCAATGGTCCATGTCCTCCTTTCCAACAGATCCCTTCTGCATTGCAATAGTTTTTTGAACAAGGTCTGTCCTTACCTAAGTCTGGGTTTATTATTTAACAGCTGCTGGCAGCACCTAGAACTCAAAGCAACTGGGGAAATCTTCTGTTTCTGAAAAGAGACTGGGCAGTGTTACCTAGTGGAAAATTAGCTGGAAGAAACTTCATTATTTAAAAGTGCCATTCCTGAAATGCTCTAGAATCTGGGAACTTTTAAAAGGAAAAGGATGCATTAGGCAAAAAAAAAAAAAAGTAATTTCACATATTTTTGTCCCTGTAACTTTCCTTATCATACCAAAAGGAGCTGGAATTTCTTGGGACAAGCAACTGTAGCTTCCTAATTTTCAGGGTGGGGAGTAGGGTGCCCCAAATTCAGTCTTTTTCACAGTACATTACTACACAGCATCTGCCAATACACTCAACTATATATATATATATATATATATATATATATATATATATGTACATATATATGATTATTTATGTACACATATATGATTATTTTTAAAAAGTTATTTTGAAAGGTCAAATAAAGTTTTGCATTGACCAAATGTAGTGTAAGTCTCCTTTAAAATATACATTAAAAATAAAACTAAAAGTGTTATAGGAAATGAGAAAACTATCCCACAGTCAGCAAAATCTTAAAGAAAATTCCTAGGGTAGAAAATATGGGTATAGTAAAGATAGTTGATACTGTTCATTGAAAGTGCATATAAAGATGTTTAATATGAAAAAAAAAAAAAGAAAATATGGGAGCCAGATGAGATGGCACACATCTGCAAATGTAGGGACTTGGGAGGCTGATGCAGGAGGATCTCAAATTTGAGGCCAACCTCGACAATTTATCCAGACCCTTCTCAAAATAAAAAAAGGGGTGCTGGGATTGTAGCTTAGTGGTAGAGCACTTGCCTCGCATGCATGAGGCACTGAGTTCGATCCTCAGCACCACATAAAAATAAATAAATAAATATATTTAAAATAAATAAATAAAAGTATTAATGATAAATAAAAAGAGCTGGGTGTGTAATGAGGTGGTGGACTACCCCATGTTCAGTACCTAGTACCACAAAACAGAGAAAGAAAAATAAATAAATAAATAAATAAATTTAGAAAGAAAGAATTTTCAGTTTAGCATCAGATATTATTGACCATGGATGTCTACTTCTTCATGAAATTTAATACAGAGAGATGTCTTCACTGTTGAGAATTGAAACAGGAAATTATTATTCCTTGCTTTAAAGTTTCCTATTCCTGGGTTGAAAAATAGGAGATGATTTAAAATTAACTAGGTCAAATTAAATTTTTGTTTAATAGTTTCAAGTTGATGCTCTAATCACTGACATGAGTCTGTGTTTGCACATTGAAGTGGGCACTCCAAAGTGGATTGAAAGATTATGTTCCGAAAAAAGCTAATCCAACAACAGTGAGGGTTTACTCATTCTGTACAAAGTTAAATGAATGGTGGGAGAGGAACATAGAATTACACTTCAAGGATGAGTTTTGATGTTTTTTAAATTTTGGATTTATTTGTTATCACAAATGCAAAAGTTGCAGAAAATTCAAACATATGATTAATATAATTATAGCATATTTATACAGTTATAATATTAAACAACAATGAAAATGAGTGAATCATAAAGAGTTATGAGCATTATAACATTGACAAGAAAACACTAATAGTAGAAGCATATGTCATATTCTACAACTTACAAAACATTCAAGACTAGGGAAAATTAAATAACTTTGTTTAGAGTGCATAGTATATATAAAGTAAGCCTATGAAATAAGCAAGTGAAATTTCAGGGTAGTAGTTAGACATGAGTGAAATAAAGATTTATATAATCAAAGAAGAAAGAAAGGTTTCAGGAGTGTAGGTAGCTTTCAAACTCTTCAGCAGGTAATATGTCCATTATTGTTTATTAATTTTAAACCTTATAAAAATGATATATATTTTATAATAAATGAAGATTCCTTTAGAATATGAAAAAAATAGCAATAAATAGAATGAAGAATTTAGCTTTGTAACCATGGCATAGTTTCAAATAAGTCCAATAAGTTTATTTGCAAAAATAGAACAAGAAGAATCCCATTAGTTCTTGACTACAGCTATGATTCATTTGATGACATAATTTTTTAATACTAGACGGTATATATACTTCATGGTTTTTCAAGTTTGACAATATGTGTACTTTATAAAAGAAAAGGTCATTCATATTTACGTTGAAAATTTCTTCAATTAAAGAGAATCTTTTGAAAGTGACTTTTGAAAAGATAACATTTCATGATTGAGAAAACATTACAACCTTCATTTAAATTTACCTTGTAAATTACTTGATTATTTTGCTTTCTATTATATCTTAAATTATTGCTATTTTCCTATTTCGCTGCTCTTTGATCTGTTTACAGGGGGATATGGAAAAGAAGGCAAAAAGGCAAAACTTAAAATTAATCAGATTTAAAGATTAATAATGAATCTATCATTAGTTCCTTGTTCCAAATTAGTAAATGATTGGGGCTCTTTCTTTAACTGGGAAGAGGAAAAAAAAAAACAACTCTGGACTACTTCCAAGTTTCTATTTGTAACTACATAAAACTTAAAATGATTTCTCTGCTAGTTCATTTTGAAAATCAGTCCTGCAGATGTTGATTCCTGCTTTTACAGATATTTAAACCAAAATGTCTTCCTAATTTGCATATGCTGTCAACAAGCTGTGCTTTGGTGTAATCCCTGACAGAGCTTTCTCTCCAGTAAAGGGAACAGTTGAGACAGTCTTTTTTTTTTTTTTTTTAATTTTTACTGTGCAACCCAAGAGCTTCACTAATTACAGTATAAATTAAAATAAATCTTTGATACACAATCTTAAAGAATTAATATGGTATGAAAGGAAACCACTTTGTGGGTGATGGCTTCATTTCATTCTGTAAGGCTGTGAAATCCGATGTGCAATAAACAGTCAGACAAACCATTAGAGAGCAAGGAGGAATGACATTCAAAGCAAGCACTTCTACAGCCTCATCAAAAATGTGCTGAAATGACAATAGTGAATGTGTATTAGAAGTTTAATTTAGTCTTCTAAGTGACCTTGATCATTTGATTGGGTGGTATCTAAAAGAATGTTTTCAAGTATATTTATGAATGCCTAAAGCACAAGATAGAAAAAAAAATACCCTTCAAACAGCTACCCTGAAGATTTCTTGGATTAGAAAAGAAAATGAAAAAGACCAGTTTGGCTCATTAATAATTCAACACCTTTCTGATTTTAAAATCCCCTCCAGACAAAATCTTGACTGACTGACTTTCTTTTCTTTCTTTCTTTTTCTTTGCTTACTTTTTCTTTCTTTTCTTTCTTTCTTCCTTTCTTCCTTCCTTCCTTCCTTCCTTCCTTCCTTCCTTTCTCTCTCTCTCTCTCTCTCTCTCTTTCTTTCTTTCTTTCTTTCTTTCTTTCTCTTTCTTTCTCTCTCTCTTTCTTTCTTTCTTTCCCCATGTCCCTACTAATATGCCAGAAAAATCCGGACTCTCCTACTCTCTTAGCACCAGCATCTAGGAGATTTTTCTCTCACTTGCTGCTGCATTACTGGGTTTTCTGATGCATATTAAGAAGTTCAGATGAAAACCATATGCATATAATCTACAGAGCAATTCTTCATCTTTTTAAAAAGTTTTTATAAAAACCTTGTCACCTAAAATATTTTAAATAAATATTTTATTTCTTAAACTTTTAAGAACAAACCATTAAAGCCATCTCACAATACCACAGATTTATCATAATAAAAATCACAAGTACATCTCTTCAATTTAAACCCTGAGTCTTTGAACACAAGTGTTATCTTTCCAGAAAGAATAGACTTTAGTATATAATAGGCAAAGTACTGTGCACAAACATTTGGACATTTGGTTATTTGTATGTATTGCATATATATGCATATAAACAACTGAAAAAAGTAATTAAGTTCATTAATATGTTGAATGCTTGTGTGCCAGGAATTGTGCTGTTCAATAAAGTTTCTTTGATGAACAGAAAAATGTTTTTGCCTAGATGAAGCTGACTACCTAGTGATATTTCAAATAAAGGAGTCACTATTATAGTTGTCGTGTTATTATATGAATAAATATAGGTCATGTGTGTGCATAGGTGGTAACTTAACACAGTCTTGAGGACTGAGAACAGATCTCTCAAAAGATGTAATACCTATGCTGACTTCTTCAAAAATCATAACAATTAGATCCAACTGTGTGTATGTGTGTGTGTGGTGTTGCGACATTAGTAGGCTTTATCATGGGAACAGATTTCTGGAAAGAGAGATTGTCTATGTTGAAGGATGCTAATGTGATAAGAAATCATTTTGCATGTGATGAACTTCCTAGAATTTAACAATATATAATTAATTTTATTTATATGTTAAATTACAAATGTTAAAAGATAAATATTTCATTACCCAAATTCACAAATTAAATGTGGATATAGATCAGTATAAAATGAAAGGAGAAGATAAAGACATGGCTTCTTGAGTCTGAAACTCATGCAGCAGCTTTGAAAGATTGTCTCATGCATGCAAATTTATCTAAAACTTGCTGATAACTCTCTTCACTTTCATTTGTGAGTAAAAAGTTTTGTATTGCTGTGACAAAATATCTGAGATAATCAAATTTTAAATAATGAATATTTATTTTGACTCATGGTTTCAAAGATTTCAGTCCATGGTTACTGGAATCTATTAATCTGAGTGTGTGATGACACAGTACAACATGGCATAAACATGTAGCAGAGAAGACCTATTCAACTCATGACAGACAGGAAACCAAAGGACAGAAGAAGAGGCCAGGGGCCCAATATCCCAAGGCCATATCCCCAATGACCTAATCTTCCAATGAGGTTTAATTGAAGATTCCATCACCTCCTAATAGCATTATGAGATAGGGCCAAATTCAACACATGGGCCTTTAGAGGACATTCAAGATGAAAACTACCACAATCTTGTGTTCTACTACTTCAGATAATCATATTATCTCTTTCAGATTATAATCGTTTGAGGGTACAGTCTGCATCTACTTCAGAGTACTATATGCTTCATATGCCCAGAGTACTACTAAATGAAGCATAGAGGTTAATTTGAATTAACAGGTAAATGTATATAGGCAAATATTTAGGGTGTGTATTTAAAGTAGATACCTGACATATTTAAAGAAAATCAAACTTGTTAAAAATATATTTTCAAGTGAAGCAGTATCATTTTTCTTTAATTTCCAAAATTTTGATGACAGGTATTCAAAAACTGTTCTTTCAATTTTCTCTCCCTTCCTCTATCTCTCCACCACTTATTACAAGTTTTGCTTAATTCCAAAGGAGGAAGCATATATCAATAGCACATTGATGATGACCATTTCTAATTCAATTTTTTTTTACACTAGATCTTAGAATCTCTTTTACGGATACTCAATTTTGTGCAAGTCTAGTCTCACATCAATGGCAAAAGTCCCGATTTGTTTTCCTGAGCCAGTTGCTCCTTCTTCTGTGTATATTTTAGAGCATAGAGCTTATATCTGTGAGGAAGTAATCTAAATCTTTTGAAATGCTCTCTTTATCTGTCAGCATTCAGGGTATACGCACAAATGAAAAACTACAAATAATCATATATATCACAAAGAAATGCATGAAGTGACAGTTCTATAAAAATTGGTATTTAAACAACCTCCAAATAGGGATCTTAATGATTCCATAATATGTCTAGATCAATGTGCACTGTTGAAGTACCTGAGGTGACAGTTTTTTTCTTGTCTTGAAAATATTTGATTATGCAAAATAAAATGAAAGCTACAATTTTTACTAAATATAATCTATATGGACATTTAAAAAAGATTTTAATAGATTTTGAAGTATTTAATAAATAATTAGAATTTCTAAAACTAAAAGCTTTTGAAAAAAAAGCTCTGAAAACAAAAACAATTCTAGATCCATTAGAGAAGTGAATGTTTTTAAAGTGAGGATATTTTTAATGCTTTAATTTTATATTACTTGATAGCACAACCAAATACAATTTTGAGGTACCTGGAATTTTCTACATTTCACATAGCTTTTAAATTTTCAAATAAAACATAAACTGCTGATGGTAGACTGTTGTAAGAAACTTTTAGGCAATGCTTTGGGAATGGTAAATAGCCTAAATTCTCACATCTTCCTCTGCAACTCAGTGTAATAAATATTGATGATGTGGATGATAATATAAGGTTACCAAAACTGAAGATAATCAGTTGAATTTGTTGACATTAAAAATAGCCAGCTAGAGGATGGTCTGATCAAGGGTCACCATTAGATATTGGTCCGTAAATCCTTAGTGCTCTTGAGTGCACTATCCATGCTAAGGAGAATATTTCAGTTTCTAATAGCAAGGAGTTCCTAAAACTAACTGGCTTAAAATCTATTCTATGAACCCACATAGCAGAAATGCAAAGACTTTTGTTATCCTGGTTACCACACTACATTTAGTTATGCATGTGCTTATTCATTTTCCTTTCACTGGGAAGATCCCCGAAGTAAAAACAATGTTTTATTAAGGTATTTCATCTACATTGCCTAGTATAGTGCCTAGATCATAATAGCTCAGGAAATGTTTAGTGGATGTGTATGTAAATGAATAAAGCATAAAAAAAATATATAAGTAGATTTAAACTAAGAAAATTCAGTTGACTTTCAAAAGAAAGAAGTGGTGTATTAATCTCTTCCTCATCTGGCTATAAGATGGCATCAATCATTTCCCATCTTAATTGTGTTGACTCTTTAGCACAAAGCCTAACTACAAGATAGGCTGCAACCAGATAATTGACCATAATGATTTTTAGAATTTAATTTAATGTATTACCACTATAAATTGTATAATATCATAAGTTAATTTTAATGATGAATTAATGCTTCTTTATTTTCATAGTCATTTCAAAATCACATAGATGATATTTATATTTTTTAAACTCTTGAGTCTAAAGTATATTCTAATATTCTGCCTCTGGATAGTTAAAAATACGAAAGAATAAATGACTAGAAGATACTAATTTTTTTTATTATGCATTATTATAGTAAGCAACCCATTGGTTATATTTATAGATATCTATCTATTACTCAATAAACAAACTAATTAAATACAATAAATAAAATGAATATAAAATAAATAAATGAAATGCAAATAAAATTCATTTTTTATTATTTCTAAGCCAATACACATTTGTTATGGAAAATTCTGTGATAATAAAGAAAGAAGAAAAGAAGTACATTTATAATCTCCTTGGTTAAATTCTCCTTGGTTATAATTTTAGTTGGTTAAAAAGAGATATTCATTGACCAACACAGTAAATCTCCTTTTACTCTATTTATAATTTAAATTAATTTTAATTAATACTAATAATACCTAAAAATATGGTAATTTTCTTTTTACTGTTATCTGTGCAAAGCTTTACAAGGTTAAATTATGACCAATTTCTTTATAATATAAAGCAAATAATTTTTTATACTTCTCCATCCATTCCTTCAAAAAATATTTTCTAGAACTTACTATATGCTGAATACTCTCTGGATTCTTGGAATACATCAGTGAACAAAATAAATAATAATATTGCCCACATGCAGCTAAACCTCTGAAGTCTACAAATATAAATTTTTTAAAAATAAAAACATTAGATAGTGGATTAGAAAATGCCATAGGAAACTAAAGCAAGGAAAAAGAATTGGAGATCTAAACATGATAATAAAAGAAGACATAATTGAGAACGCTACTTTTGAAAACAGCCCAGAAGTCAGTGCTAGAATGAATCTCAGAGAAATATGAGAGTAAAACCACCACCAATGTGAAGAAATAGAAGCAAGGTCGATCTGGCTGGAGCAGAACAAACATGGAAAATTACATTGAGAAGAGAATACAATGAGATAAAGGCAGGAGCAAGGAAGCCAAAAAGGATCAAGCACAATAATCCAGGACAGAAGAAGTACTCATTTAACCCAGAGGGAAAGCAATGATACTGGCAGAACTATTTGAATTCTAGGTATATTTCAAAGACAGTCAGTTGAATTTCTTGACATTAAAAGTAGCATGTTAAAGAATGGTCTGCTCAAGGTCACCATTAGATATTGTCCTGCATAACTTGGAAGATGGAATTTCCCTAATTAAAATATAGAATATTACAAAAAATATAAGATCATCATTTTGAACATATTAATGAGTTTCTTATGAAGCATTCCCATGTATATTTGTATGTGCAGATGAATGATATAAATTTGGAGATGAGGGATGAGGTTAAGACTTCAGAGTGAATGTGGGAAACTTCAGTAAGAATGAAACTAGCAGAATTCTCCCAAGAAAATAGCACAGGCAGGGAAGAGATGTCCAGGAGCTGAGCCCAGGAGCCCCCTCATGTCAGGAGAGAGATAGAAAAATGTCAGAGGGAAGAGGAGGAACCTATGTCTTGAAAATCAAGTGAAGCAAAAAGAGGGCATGATCAATGTTATTAAACATTATTGGAGGGTGTTATGGTTTGGATGTGGTATCCCCGAAAGGGTGAGACAATGCAAAACGGTTTAAGGGAGAAATAATTGGGTTATATCCTTAGCCTAATCAGTGAATTAATCCCTGATGAGATTAACCACAGTGGTAGGGTGTGGCTAGAGGAAGTGGGAATTGGGCGTGGCTTTGGTGCATATATTTGTATCTGGCCAGAGGACTCTGCTTCCTGTTCACCATGCCCAAACTGCTTCCCTCTGCCATCCTCTACCGCCCTATATATATATGTATGTATTGGTATATATATATGTATGTATGTATTGGTACTGGAGATTTAACTTTATATAACTTTATTTATACTTAACTTTATATATATATATATATATATATATATATATATATATATATGTATTGGTACTGGAGATTTAACTCAGGGGCACTTGACCACTGAGCCACATCCCCAGCCCTATGTTGTGTTTTATGTAGAGACAGGGTCTCACTGAGTTGCTTGGCACCTCGCCATTGCTGAGGCTGGTTTTGAACTCGCAATTCTCCTGTCTCAGCCTCCCTAAATGCTGGGATTACAGGTTTGCGCCACCGCACCCGGCTTCTGTTTTTATATTTTTAATAAAAGTTTTGAATGGAGAAAGTATTAGTCTTTATGTTCTAATGAAAAATGACACACTGAATAGGGAAAAAGCTATGATCTTGGAAAATAAAATCATAATGACAGAGATTGATCTTGGATGAACAGGATACCAAGTGCACAAGGAGAAAGCCTGGCCTTTGATCTCAGCAAGGACAGCTCATCTTTGCTGATAGAGGAGAATATATAACAACAAAAATGCTGATTAGTGGGTTGATACAGTGGATAGAGCATGTAGAAATTTTCTTGTGATCTTTTCTCTTTGTTTGAGATCAAATTTGTATAAGATAACTAATTTAAAGTGAACAAGTCAATGACAGTACATTCAATTTTCTGCAATATTTACTTTTATCTTCACAAAGAATCTTCACAAAGATTCTCATCACTCCAATTGATATGAACATAGGTGAACATATATTTGAATACTGGTTTTCAATTTTGGGGTATATAAGTAGAAATGGAATTACCAAGTCATGTGGTAATTTTAGTTTAACATTCTAAGAAACCCTCAAAGTGGTTTATACATAGTCATAACCATTTTTCATTTCTTTCACCAATGTATCAGTCCTCTTATTTCTCCACATCCTTGCCAATATTTATTTTCTATATTTTTTAAGTATGACCACACTAGTGGGTGTGGAATAGTGTATCATGTGGCTTCAATTTGCACTATCTAAATGATTACAAATGTTGGTCATTTCTTCACATACTTGTTGATCAACTATAGATCATCTTTGAAGAATGTCTATTTTCTTTGCTCATTTTAATTTGGTTGTCTATTTTTTGTTGTTACTGAGTTGTCGGGGGTTCTTTATATATCCTAAACACTAGAACCTTGCCAGATATGTGATTTAAAATATTTTCTGGCATTCTATTGGTTGTCTTTTCATTGTCTTGAAAATGTTTTTTCGGCACATAATTTTTAAAATTTCTGTGAAGTCATATTTATCTATAATTTTGTTGTTGTTTTTCTTGGGTTTTTATATCTAGGAACTCAAATTCAATACCATAAAAATTTCTGCCTATTTGTTTTATGGTTTTCACCAATTTTACTTTCATGATTTTAGTTTCATGGTTTTACTTAATGTCTTTCAATTAATTTGAGTAAAATCTTAAGTGTGGATTTTTCATAAATATAAAAATACTTCACCATTCTCAGAACCTAACATATGATTTCTAATATTATACACACACACATATACATGCATGTATGCCTATGTAGTTTCTATATAGTTTTGCTGGATATAGAATTATTTGATGGCAGTTGATTTTTTCCCTCCAAAATTTAAATAACGTCATCCCATGCCCTTCTGGCCTTCATGTTTAATGTTAAAATCTACAGTTAATCTTACTGAAGATCCTTTGTGCATAATAAATTTTTTCACTTGTGCTGCTTTCAATATTCTTTATTTTTAGTTTTTGACAATTTGATTATAATGTATCTTAATGTAGTTTTCTCTCTGTTATTTGTCCTAATTACATTGAGCTTCTTAAGTTTATAGATTTATGTATTTTGTAAAATTTGGCAAGCTTAAAATGATTTTTGAAGTATTCTCTCTTCCCCTTTCTCTATTTCCTTCCAGGATTCCCATTATGTATACATTGGTGTATCTGTGGTTTCCTATGTGTACTTTGGCTTTGTCTATTTTCTTCCTTTTTAATCCACTCTTAGACAAGACAGTTTTTGTTAGATTATTTTCAAAAATACTTACTCTTTCATCTACATGTTCAAATACAATATTAAAACTTCCAGTTGGTTTTTCATTTTAATTATTGTACTTTTAAGCTCCAGAATTTTTGTCTGATTACTTTATGTAATTTTAATCTCTTTACTGTTTTTCTCTATTTTTCATACATCATTCCTGTTTTTTTGTTTTTTTTTTAGGTCTTTCTCAATGGTTTCCTTTACTTTTTTGACACATTTAAGATAGCTTATTTAGATTCCTTGTATAGTCTTTGTTTCCTCAGGGATAGTTTCTGTTAATTTCTTCACTAAGTGAACAATACTCTCTTGTTTCTTTATATGCTTTTAAATTATTGTTTTCATTGTAACTCTGAAAATCAAATTCTTCCTTTCCTCAGGTTTGATTTTGTTGATTGCTATAAGACTGTACTTGTTTCCTTTCTCATTGTTTTTATAAAGTCGACATTTTTAATGTTTATACTCTAAAGTAGCCTGTGTTTAGGAAGCATTTCAACAGATTTTTCCTTGAATGCCAGGAGCCAAAAGCGACAGAATGGGGCGGGGAGAGGGGGGGGCGGGTAGGCTTGGGTGTCCACAACTTCTTCTTACCCTTTTTTTCCTCCTCACTGAAACTACAAATGAGCCAGAAGTGAAAGTTTAGGGAGTTCTTTTCTGTGAGTTTGTCCTGTTCTTACATGTGTTTTCTACATTCCCTACTATGCACAAGTCTTTTTCAATGCCTTAATTCGCTAAACAATACCAACTTAAAAATAAACTCTACCAACGTTTCCTCTAATGCTTCATTGCTCTATTTTTTGCTTTAATTGTGATTATTTTTTTTCTGGTTATTGGGTAGTTTTTGTTTTATTTACGACATTTTAAAATAATGCCTGTAGCTTTTCTGCCATAAGTTCTGAGTTAGGTGAAACAAAGACAGCACTTTTATCAGACTTTCAGGTAGCACACAAACAAGGTAGAGTAAACAGTAAACACCCTTATTAGATCATAGGTATGCTATTCTGCCTCTAGAACAGGAACTATGTTCCCACACTAAATTATAGTCTGCTCTCTTCAAGACCACTGCTGAGCTTGGGAGGTGGTGGAGCAGTGGTATGTAAAAATGTCATGAAGTTTCCCTAAGATTTTTATATATTTTTTCAAGTTCAGTATTTTTTAACCATTTCTGTGGAGGGACAATTCCATAGAGCTACCTACTTTGCCATTTTCTCAGTCATTTATTTCTTTATGTTTTTCATTTAGACAAGTAGTGTCATTGGCTAATGAAAGAAAAAGTGAGATAAAGTGATGAAGGTTTGAGGCTAGGGTCTAACATAAGAAATGGAAAGCTAGAAAACTTAAAGAGTCAATATAAAGGAAGGCAGTATGATTGTCTGAAGCCACTAATGTCTTCTAGGGCTCACTGTTATACTTTTAGAGTGAAATCAGTCAGCATGATAGTATTTGTTTCTCACTCACACATATACGCATAGACTAGATAGAGAGGTAAATGCAAACCAGAATTGGAGTTTTTATTTTGAAAAAGTGATTAAACAAGTGAGAGGTAACAATTGATGTTATGTCAAACTACTCTATTTGCTAGGCATAGAGACATCAAATAGATGGGACTTTTGCTAATAGTAGACCATTTTTTTTTAGGAAAGTACATAGGAAGAAATATATAAAATTATAAGTAATCAAGGCAGGCGCAGTGGTGTACGCCTGTAATCCCAGCACTTTGGGAGGCTGAGTCAGGAGAATCGCGAGTTCAAAGCCAGCCTCAACAAGGGCAAGGCACTAAGCAACTCAGCGAGACCCTGTCTCTAAATAAAACATAAAATAGGGCTGGAGATGTGTCTCAGTGGTGGAGTACTCCTGAGTTCAATCCCTAGTACAAAAAAAAAAAAAAAAAATATAAGTAATCAAATCTCCAAAATAAGTTTTGATCATAATGTTGCTTCAAAGAAAGTAAAATAGATATAAAAAATGTGTTTGTGTGTATGAACATAATAAATGACTAACTGTACTATAATAAGTGACTAACAATTGAGTTTACTTGATTAAGGAAGAAAGTGAATTCATGCAAGATCAGAGAGAGAGCAACAATGTTGAGAATCAATACATTTTATATTTCAGAGGAGACAGCAGATTTTTGGATTTAGGCTTCAAATTAGATGAACTTGGAAAGGCTTGAAGGCTGTTGGTATGATTCTTGATTATGGAGGAAATACACTGATTTGAACAATAAGCCATAGCTTCTGCACTGTCAATACAAACTATTGCAACCTCATTTTGTATTGCTCGTCTTCCCATATGTTGACTAGACTTTAATCATATTGTCAATTTTATCTTCCTTGAACACATCACACAGAAAGGCCCCTCCCTCACTTTCCCATAAAAAATGGAATGCCTCACATTTAAATATTTAAATAGCCGATTCAGCACACATTTCCACAAGTAAGTTTTCTCTGACCATCAGTTTAGAGTTATCTGCACTTAATTCTCCTTTTTTACACAGTGTGTACAAACACACTGTTTTCATGCTTATTTTACATTCTCTGAATCAACATAATGATCAAAAATTGGGACATTTGATTACTTATAACATTCTATATTACTTCCTGTATACTTTGCTAAAATATGTTAGTCTTCTATTTGATGTCTCTGTGCATAGCAAATAGAGCAGTAGGAATGAATAAAGCAATAAAAGAATGTAACACTTTTTAAAAATTTTACAAATATTTGTATTATTTATAAAATTGCTGTCTTTCAATTATGCCATAAGTTAGATAACTCATAAGTTAGATAACTCATAAGTTAGATACCTAGGTTGTATTTGTAACATTTGTTCTAAATGGAAATACTTAAATGTTACAAATATAGTAGCATTCATGGACTTCATTTTTCTTTTAAAAAGAAAACATTTATTATTCTTTAATATCACTGTGCTTATTGCCTTTCAACTCATTTGTCTTTGAAAAAAAGAGAGTCTTTTAAAATCATTATTCACAAGGATATATGACTTTGAAAGCAGGTTTTTATTGCCCACTTGAACTTAATGGGTTCTAGCACATAGAAAGAAATAGAGTTTACACTGTGTCATTTACATTGACATTAACTTGGTAAGACTCACAGGACTCTTGTCTGATGGCTTTGCTTGCCAAAATAAAAAATGATCTTTGAATTATGTCTGGCCCTTTACTGATCATGCCTAGATGAAAATTCAGCCTTTCAAACTAATAAAATCTCATGGCCTTGACATTAATGTCTCATCTGAAACTGATAATAAGGACTGGGAAGTACCTTTCAGAAAATCTTTAGTTTCAATTCAGACCTGGTAAACATTGGATCAGATTACCCACTACTCAAATTTATTACAATTGTTTTCTGATGCAGAGTTTTATTTTGTTAGAATTAAAGTAAAACAACTATATGATCAACTATGATTATATAACAAAACTCCAATTAAAATCTCTATTTTATTATTATAAACATAATATTACTGTTTTATACAGCTTTATCATTGCTATGACCCAAAGACCTGATGAGAACAATTTTAGAGGAGAATAAGTTTATTTGGGTCTCACAATTTCAGAGATCTCAGTCCATAGACAGCTAACTTCATTGCTGTGGGCCCAAAGTAAGGCAGGAAAGACATCATGGCAGAGAGTATGATAGAGGAAATCATTTCAGGACATGGCCACCAAGAAGCAGAGACAGACACTGCAGGCCAGGTACAAAATATATACCCCAAAGTTATGTCCTCATGATTCACCACCTCCAGTCACACATTACCTGTCTATAATTTCCACCTAGTTAATCCCTATCAGAGGATTACTGAACTGATTAGGTTAACTCTACTAACTCAATCATTTCACCTCTAAACTTTCTTGCATTGTTTCATACATGAACTTTGGGGAACACCTCATATCTAAACCATAGCAGTTACAATACTATCATAATTATAGATAGCTATCTATTACCAGAGTCCATGATTGCAGAAAAGTACATAAAAAGTCTGTCCTGCAAATGCAAATAAAGAACTATAAAATCTTGGAACTAGAGAAATATTTTGGTGAATCTTCTTAAATTAAATCAACTTCATGAAGTAAATTTATTGCCCTAAACTTATTCCACAAATTTGTTCAGCATAATCGAAATGTGATTCTGAAGTGTTGCCTCCAAGAGGTAAGACATTTATTTTGTAATTCTTTGTTAACTATTTCAAAAGAAAATTCTCTGTATATCTCAAGAGAAATTTTTAAAACCTATAGGTTTTTGTGATGAATGATAATGAGAGATTCTTAACAAATTTAAGAGACTGTACAAACTATAAGAGATTGAATAAAAGAAAATACACTTTTCAAATGAATGAATTGAAAAAAGGCAAATAAACAGAATGTTAAATAAATGATAAAAAATGAATACTGCTAATAGGAAAATGAATTAAATTTTCTGCCTTTCAGAATTTAGTCTGGTAAGAGAGAAAAAAATATAAACACATAATCAAATACAATATTAGACTTCTGGTTTAGGATGAACAAATCAGCCACACAAAAGTATTTATCTCCTGAGTTCACACACAAATGATAACAAAGCTAATACATTTAAATTATAACTGCTTTGTTTTGAGAAAAATGAGGAGGAAATATCACAGGATGAAATCTTTACAAAACATTGAAAAGAAAACCAAAGCACTGCATTTCTATTGCAAAGTTGATATTTATGAAGAATTCATATTATCATTATGGAAATATTGGTTGCATTTGTTTCACATGCCTTATATTTGTTGTTAATATTTTTAATTGGTGCAATAGATTTGTCAATGAGTAAGTTATGCTTCTAAATATTCAATTCTAATTTAGCAATTGTCTTTAAATTTTCCTGAAGACATTCTTTCCATTGCCTCCTCATCTTTTAATTTGTGGTTCTCTGTGTCAAATACAAAAGCAGAATATGTTTTTTTTATTTATTTATTTTTTTTGGTACTGGAGATTGAACTCAGGGGCACTCGACCACTGAGCCACATCCCCAGCCCTATTTTGTGTTTTATGTAGAGACAGGGTCTCACTGAGTTGCTTAGTGCCTCGCCGTTGCTGAGGCTGGCTTTGAACTCGCGATTCTCCTGTCTCAGCCTCCCTAAGTGCTGGGATTACAGGCTTGAGCCACCGCGCCCGGCTCAAAAGCAGAATATAATAAATTTGAGAAAGCAAAACAATGCAGACATCTAAGTATACATACACACACATATACACTATAAATAATATTTTAAATAAGAGTACATTGCATCTGTGAAATAACATAGTATATACCATGGGGAAATAATAAAATATACTAAAGAGCATGCTTACTTTATAATGACAAAGTCAAGGGAAATATTAATAGTTTAGAAGAAAAAATTAAAGATATATTCCTGACAGGCTTAAACAAAACACAAGCATATGAAAATGTGATGAAAAATTTTTAAAAGGTCAAGAAAACATCAATCTCTAAAGAAAAATAACAAAAAAGATATATGGATAAGAAAGAAAAGTAGATAAGGGCAAAAAATGAGGAGAATATTAGCAGAGATAAATTGCAAGGTAAGTATCCAGAAATAAAGTCTTACGAAGTGTTCTTTTGGTGAAGAAGAACACATACTTAGACACATGGTCCAAGTTCAAAACATTAACTACAAGAGAATACCCTGAAAATTTGCAGAGTAGAAAAGAAACAGATGAGGGCTGGTGCTGGGGCTTAGTGGCAGAGTGTTTGCTTTGTATGGATGAGGCATTGGGTTCAATCCTTAGCACAACATACAAAAATAAGCAAATAAAATAAAGACACGCTGTTCATGTACAGTTACAAAAAACAATTAAAAAAGAAAGGAAACATTTCTTCATATATTTGTTGATAATAGTGTAGGTCTTCTGAGAAGTTTCTGTTCAGCTCCTTGGCCCATTTATTGATTGGGTGTTTGTTTTTTTGGTGTTAAGTTTTACGAATTCTTTATATATCCTGGAGATCAGTGCTCTATCTGATGTGCATGTGGCAAAAATTTGTTCCCAGAATGTGGGCTCTCTGTTCACTTCATTGATGTTTCTTTTGCTGAGAAGAAGGTTTTTAATCTGAATCCATCCTATTTAATGATTCTTGCTTTTATTTCTTGCACTTTAGGAGTCTTGTTAAGGAAGTCCAGGTCTAATCTGACGTGATGAAGATTTTGGCCTACTCTCTTCTCAATGAGGCACAAGGTCTCCGGTCTAATTCCTAGGTCCTTGATCCACTTTGAGTTTTGTGCATGGTGAGAAATAGGGGTTTAGTTTCATTTTGCTGCATATGGATTTCCAGTTTCCCCAGCACCATTTATTGAAGAGGCTATCTTTTCTCCAGTGTATGTTTTTAGCATCTTTGTCTAGTATGAGATAACTGTATTTATGTGGATTTGTTTCTGTGTCTTCTATTCTATAGCATTGATCTAAATGTCTATTTTGGTGCCAAAACCATGCTGTTTTTGTTTTATAGCTTTGTAATATAATTTAAAGTCTGGTATCGTGATTCCTCCTGCTGCAGTCTTCTTGCAAAGGATTGTTTTGGCTAGAAATGCAAATCAAAACTAAGATTTTATCTCATGCCAGTCAGAGTGGCAATTATCAAGAATACAAACAACAACAAAAGTTAGTGAGGATGTGGAGAAAAAGACACAATCATACATTGCTGATGGGACTGCAAATTGGTGCAACCAATCTGGAAAGCAGTATGGAGATTCCTTAGAAAACTTGGAATGGATCCACCATTTGACCCAACCATCCCACTCCTTGGTCTATACCCAAAGGACGTAAAATCAGCATACTACAGTGATGCAGCCACTTCAATGTTTATAGCAGCTCAATTCACAATAGCTAAACTGTGGAACCAACCTAGATGCCCCTCAATAGATGAATGGATATGGAAATTGTGGTATATAAACACAATGGAATATTACTCAGCATTAAAAGAGAATAAAATTATGGCATTTTTGGTAAATGGATGGAGCTGGAGAACATCATGCTAAGTGAAGTAAGCCAATCCCCCCAAACCAAAGGCCAAATGTTCTCTATGATAAGTGGACACCGATCCATAATGTGGGAGGGGGCATGGGAAAAATGGAGAAACTTTTGTCAAAGGCAAGAGGAGGGAAGGGATAGGATATGGGGGCAGGAAAGATGTGGAATGCAATGGACAACAATGCCCTAGGTTCATGTATGATTTCACATATGGTGTAACTCTACATTGTGTACAACTAGAGAAATGAAAAATTGTGCTCCATTTGTGTACAATGAATCAAAATGCATTCTGCTGTCATGTAAACCTAATTAGAATAAAAATTATATAAAATAAAAAAGAAAGGAAACAGATGAGCTACAAAAGAGACTTAGAACAACATCAGATTTATCAATATTATAATGATAGTAGGAAACAGATGAAGACCATCACTTGACATGGGCAAAATTGTCTAATACTTTTATTCTCAGCCATGCTGAAAATTTAAATAAATCCTGTACGAGTACAAATAAATATATTTCAGATCATCTAAACTCTAAGGTATTAACTCCTCTTAACTTTCTAGAAAATTAATCTGAACATATAATCCAGAAAAAAAAAAAAAGGAAGAAAGAAAAGAAAAACAAAAATGTGACATCAGGTGACTTGCAGATTTATCCATGAATCTACATAGCTGAGGAGTAACATCCCATTCCAGGATGGCTTTTGTGTGAAGCTTAAGATAAAATCACTCCAGATTATAAACAGAAGCAAGTGACATTCACAAAAGAAATCATATGTATCAAATATAAATGGAATGATTAATTCCTCAAATAAATATGAGAATATGGTAAAGAAAAGATGTGGAATAAATAAAGGAAATTCATTTAACTGTGACTATCATAACATACTGTGTGAGTTATACAAGGTCTTGAGATATTCTATATGTGGAAGGAAATATTTTTAAAAGTATACTAATTCAGTGTATATTGACAAAAATATATAGATTGAACCAATTTGTATATGAATCATGAGGACTTAAAAATGGTTAAATAATGAAATGTAAATTTAGCCAATATTAACAATATTCAAAGTACAGATACAAATTATAGAGGTTGAGAGACACAACTGATTAAGGAAGATAGAGAAAACATGTGGAAGACTAATGTGCTCATCTGATAAAATTGGAAGATAATTGGTGTGATCTATAGTTGATGGAATAAAAAACAATTCCAGCATGTTATTTGCAATTACTAAGGAAATTCGTGCAGTTACTAAGGGTAGAGTTATAAATAGGTTTTCCCCAAACACTACCATCCATTTAGCATTCTCTTCCACTATCAAAACTATAGAAATTCAGAAATACATTTATAGATATTTTATCTATAAATCAATAGGTAAATAGGTGAGTAAATGGCATTGTTTGATGTAAATATTATTAGCAATAGAAGAAATTTAGGTAGCCCACCAGAAAATTAAGAACAAAGAGTTACACAACAAGAGGATAAACAGAGTGGGTAATTGTTAAAATTGGGTTCTTTTCATTTCATTTTAAATGTCTTTTTTATCATTTTATTTTAAATCAGAGGCTTTTTTACATTCATAAAAGGATATAGAGCAAAAGGAACTGTCAAACACTGTTGGTGTAAGTATAAAATAGTAAAAGCACTTTAAAAAATACTTTTTTAAGTTTCTATTAAGCCTTAATATAAATGTATCTTACTTCCCAGAAAGTTCATTCTTAGATATGGAACACAGCAGAAATAAGTCAGGATATGGAAAAGAATATTTATAAGAACATATTTGTGAAAGCCAAAATCTTCAAACAACCAATAGTCCACCAACTTCATAATAGAAAAGAAATTAGTTTTTATTCATTTCATCAACCATGAAGCTAGAGATGGACCCAGCTAGAACTACAGGTAAAGGTATAGATGGATATTAAAAAAAAAAATACAATGTTGAATGAAAGAAGTTAGATACTAAAGAGTCTATTTTACAGTTAAAACAGGCAAAACTATAGTGTTAGAAATCAGGATTTAATTACTTTCATGGAGAAGGTGATGGTGACAGGGGATAAAAAGTTCTTCAGTGCTGGTAACATTGTCTTTATTTAAATATAATTTACATAGATGCTTTCATGATGAGATAACCATATGCTTATGATTGGTATACTTTTCTGTATATATGTTAATCTTCAATAAAATGTGTATTTTACACAGAGTGATGAACAAAGTTTCAAATGAGAACAATGACCATCTGACTAGGAGAATGTTGGGAAATGACAAGTAGAAGTGCTGGAGGAAAAAAGAGAGAGAGTGAGAATCTAAACACAAGGAATCATGGTCAGTCAGATCACTGAGAAGGAACTGCTTGAGAAGGAACTGCTTAAAGTCCATCAGGGATTCAAACTCAGTCATAAAAGAGATGACTGACAAAAAAAGGAAAAACATCTTAAAGGGGATTATTTTTTTCTAGAAGATACATTTTATTTCTTAGGGTTTTAATTCATTATTTTTAATATAAATAAAAATCAGAGAAGTGGGACCTCAAACTCTTCTGCCGTTTATCACACCTAGCCTGGAATGTATTACCATAAAATTAGAGTGAGCATTCTTCACTATTAGCCCTTCAATGGGTCAGCAGTCTGTGGGGAGTGAAATTGAGAGAATCTTAGCTCCATTTTTCACTAACCTAATGAGGTGAGTGATAGACTCTGAAAAGATCAGTCCACTGATTTCTTGGAAAACAGCCATTAGGACCTCTTCATTAGAATGTTCCACTCAATCTTTCCTAAATTGAGGTAATGTGAGTTTTCAGACTGACCACTTACAAGCAGTCTAGTCTGGGGGTGATCACAACTCATGTGACTCTAGTTCTCCTCTGTCTTGTGCATTAGTATAGTAACAAAGTGCATATATTATATCTTTCCTGAAAAAGACAGTTCTCTCCCAGAAAAATAACCAATACAGAGTATTTTCTTCCCACGTCATTTCTAAAGTTTAGAGTATGGGAAAGAAAATCCCTCGATGAAGCATATGGCTTAAGAGATTGGAAAAATGCAATTCTTACCCTCCTGAGATCAAAGAGCAGAGTTTAGCTAATTTGTGCCCCACACCCTGCTGCAGTCCTGTCCAGTCTGATGAGTGAGGTCTGATGCACCATACAGGATTCTAGGTGGGCATTTCTTAAGTTGCTGGTGTTTTACCTCAAGACTTCTGTCATCAAAACACTATGGCCAGTGTCTTACATGGTTAAATTTAGTTATCATAAACATCCTCAAATTCCTGATCTAATAATGGTTAAATCATTTTATGTAATTTCTTGTTTTCTGATAGAATACTCTTTGTTTCCAACTCCTCCCCTTCCCAAACAGCTAGTTCTTGCTGTAGGAAAAAGGAGGCCTCAAGATGCCCTCACACAATTTGGGTGTTGGTACTAACTTGGTTTCCTACAGTTCTACTTCCTTCCTACTGAGCAAATGGAACAATTCCTTTTTTATTTTTCTTTTTCTCTTTTTTAAAAAAAAAATTTATATTATCTCTTCCATCAAATAATGCACTTTCACTTTGATTGGAGCCAATTCATCCTCAAGATTCAGTAGCCCAGTGGTAACTTCTCCCAGAAGTTTTAATGAGGTTTGACCTTCTCTTTTATCTTCTGTACTAAACTATTTTGTAGTGCTGCCAGAGGAAGTTTAATAACAGGTGAGTTTCACCCCTAGGCTGATTGTATTTCAACAGAGGTTGAAGTGATCTTTGTATGTCAGGTTGTTAAATCTGTAAAAAGCTATGTGATCTTTCAAAATGAAAGTCAGTACATCAAGGCAATATAGTTCTCCTTTTTCTTTTTATGGACCTCTTTACATCTTTATTCTGGACAGCTCTGAAATACCAAGTAACTGCTTCCCCCTCACCCACCCCTACTCATGTATGGCAATCAAATATGCAAAATACAAAAATTGTCAAAATAAAACATTCTTGTCTTAAGATTTGCAACAATTCCAAGGAGCTTCATAATTTAGTGCTTCCATAGGAACATATGGGAAATTATTAAACTGTGAATTTAATGCTTTAAAATATATTCACAGTTAGCAATATTCATGAGGTATCATACTAATTTATTTGTGCAACATCCACCACAACTCAAGGTACTTTTATTGTATGTAACATACAATACATACTTTTATTGTATGTTAGTAAATACATAAGTTGCTCCTGAACTCTTTTCCAAAATCTAAGGCATGAGACTTCCCACCTCCCCCAGAAATCTTTTTAATTTACTATAACATGACACTACAGGAAAGTTTGTACTTTTTCTATAGTGTTTTATATTTAAATTCATAATACCACTTGCTCATTTATTTGATAGTTATTAATAAAAATGTGTCTATTATTTATTTAAAAATAAACTATACAATTACCTTGGAATCCTAACTTTGTTTTGTTGATTTGTTGTTTTTTTTTTAACTAATTAGACTTTTCCTAGCATGTGTAAGGGAGCAATACATGATTATATGATAAATACTCCAATCCCAAAAGCCAATCCTATGAACAATAGTCAACTGAGTTTCAATGTTATGATTCCATACTAAATATAGTGTAGAGTAAAAACCGTTCATGTTATTAAAAGTTACATTTGGTTTCCAGACTGCATTGTTCCTTTCCATGTCACAATTTGGGCTTTCATCATCTTATAATTGAATACTGCTGTGGTCCTCTAAAATATCTTCCAAATTCTTTCCTTTGAATCCTCATGAATAAATAATATTAGGGTTGGAAAACCAGATGTTTTTTTCTCAAATGACTGCCTCCTTCACCCATAGAGCTGGGCTTTATGAAGTCATGTTTCTGCTTAATGGCCCTCCCTGTGATTGGTTTAGGAGTGCACAAAATTGGCCTATCAGATTATCTTTCCCCAACACTTTAAATTTTGAATGTAAAGACATGGTAGCTAAATCTTTTTAATGACAGTATATTAGAAAATAATATTCATGGTGATCATACTCCCACAGATGAAGCCTTTGCCAATGTCTTTATTTCTTTACATTCCAAGGCTTAGTTTTACTGATCATCCTTGAATGATGTAAGGTATCTCAATAATTGGCCATTGTATTCTGTGGCTTGATCTGGCAGGAGTTAGTTTGTTAGATACAAAAAGTAAAATAAAATGAATAATAAAATATCTTGACTTAAATATATTCTCTTAATACTGTGATCAGAGGGTAATATTTTTCAACAAAGACTGCACTTCAAATACACTTGAATAACTTCTTCTAAAATACATATTCCTTGGAACTATATTCAGAGATTCTGATTTAGTGAGTAAGCACCAGGATTATAATGTGCACCTGTGGCCATCAATCACAACCCCAAATATAATTCTGATCATGTTACTCACGGCTTATGGCTGATTTCAGTAATGTTCACAAATCTTTGCAGCTCTTCAAGACAGGGAGTTTTTGTTTATTGTTTTTGTATTTGTTTTTACTGGTGCATTATAGTTGTACATAATGATGGGATTCATTGTTATGTGCTTGTACATGCACATAACATAACCATATGATTTAGCTAATAGCATTCCCAGAATTTTTCTTTTCCCTCTCCTTCTCCCTCCTCCCGGTCTATTTCTGGTACTCTACTGATCTGCCCCCACACCTAATAGAAGAAAAAAGTGGCCCAAATCTTCATCACGTCAGATTAGGACCTTACTTTCTTAATAAGACTCTTGTAGTGCAAGAAGTAAAATCAAGAATCAATAAATGGGATGAATTCAAATGAAAAAGCTTCTCAAAAAAAGAAACAATCACTGAGGTGAACAGAGAGTCTACATTCTGGGAACAAATTTTTGCCACACACACATCAGATAGAGCACTAATCTCCAGGATATATAAATAACTCAAAAAACACCGAATAACAACCCAATCAACAAATGGGCTAAGGAGCTGAACAGACACTTCTCAGAAGAAGATATACAATCGATCAACAGACATGAAAAAAATGTTCAACATATCTAGCAATTAGAGAAATAAATGCAAATCAAAACTGCTCTAAGTTTCATCTCATGCCAGTCAGAATGGCAATTATCGAGAATACAAACAACAATAAGTGTTGCTGAGGTTGTGGGGGAAAAGGCATGTTCATACACTGCTGGTGGGACTGCAAATTGGTACACCCAATCTGGAAAGCAGTATGGAGATTCCTTAGAAAACTTGGAATGGAACCACTATTTGACCCAGCCATCCCATTCCTTGGTCTATACCCAAATGACTTAAAATCAGCGTATTACAGTGATGCAGCCTCTTCAATGTTTATAGTAGCTCAATTCACAGTAGCTAAACTGTGGAATCAACCTAGATGTCCTTTGATAGATGAATGGGTAAAGAAACTGTGGTATATATACCCAATAGAATATTACTCAGCAATAAAAGAGAATAAATTTATGGTATTTACAGGTAAAGGGATGGAGTTGGAGAATATCATGCTAAGTGAAGTAAGCCAATCCCAAAAAACCAAAGTCTAAATGTTCTCTCTGATAAGTGGATGCTGATCCATAATGGGGGGGGGGCATGGGAGAATGGAGGAACATTGGTCAAAGGGGAAGGAGGGGGAAGGGGGAATGGGGACAGTAAAGATGGTGGAATAAGATGGACATCATAGCCCTAGCTTCATATATGACTGCATATATGATGTGATTCTACATCATGTACAACCAGAGAAATGAAAAGTTGTGCTCCATCTGTGTACAATGAATCAAAATGCATTCTGCTATCATGTACACCTAAGTAGAATGAATGAATGAATAAATAAATAAATAAGAAAAACCCATAAGTCTGAACTCAGATTCAATTGCTAACTCACAGAATCTGAGTTAACAGTTGTTTTATGATACTAAATTTTAAATTAGTTTATTAAACAATAATTGTTAAATAAAATTTTTGATACTACTTAACATCGTTCAGTATCACAATCATATACAGTGATAAAAGTTGAAACTCTTTAGCACAAAATGAAGAATAAGTTGTTTTCTAATTTTTTTCTTTCACTCCATTGTCCAGAAGTTCCTCGTGCTTACTTAATTTATTCCCTAGTAAAAACAGATTGCTTGTGATATAAAATGATATTTGTACTTGATGCTGTTTCCTTGAACTAATTTTCTGTCCAGCATTATCTAAGTAGCTGAATATTTATTGCACATTCATTAGACTTGTGGCTTTTTCATTCAGAATGCATTTTTTGAAATATAAAGTTAGATTATGTTACCAATTTTTATCTATTTTAGAGGTTTGAATTTACAATTAGAGTATAGATCCTTAAGGAAAGATGCCACATTTAGTCATCTTTGTGCTTGGCACAAAGTGAATTATGATACATAGTTGCTAACTAAAACTGTTAAGGAATTTAATAACCTACACCCTAAAATATTCAGATCTAGAGGAACTGGAGGACTACATTTATACACATTGAGCCACTCCTACAGTCCAGATGTGTTATAGAAAATTTGCATGACACTTTTAGAGATAATGCTACAAGTCCAATTACATAAAAATACAGCACATTTTTGATAAACTTTAGTACATAGTTAATGGAAGGAGATGAGGACACTGGAAAAATAGCAAAAGGAGAAGGAAGCAGAAATAGAATAAAACAAATAAAAAGGAAAATTTCAAACTACTGGAATATTTGTTAAGTAAATACAAATGCTAAAAATTGTTTCTGTAATAAACTAGAATTTCCCAAGCCATTCCTTAGTGTGATCAATTTGCATCCTGAGAATCATGCTAGAATGAACACCACAAGAAATGGAAATACATTTTAGTTTACTCTATGAATTGGGTAAAAAAAATCAGAACATTATTGGAATTGCTGATTATCTATTTTAATCATTTGGTTATACTGATATAAAACTGCTATGGCTTCAACTGCTAATAGAAAGTTTCTACTTTTTATAGTATTTTATAAATTCATAATGCTGCTGCTCATTTATTTGATATCTTTGAATACAAGATATGTCTATTATTTATTTAAAATAAACCATATAATTTTCATGGAATAATAATTTTTGTTGGATTGTTTTGTACTAATTGTATATGAACAACAAATACTTCACTTTCTATCTAGGCTTGTGACTGAAAATTAGAGAAATACTGCAGAACAACCATTTGATCTAAATGAAAAATCATAGCTCAGAGAGTGATACATAAAACCACCTTCTCCAGTTTTCCCAATTAATTATCATATTTAGACACACACACTTTTTTACAATGACTACTAATTTTTAAAGCGGATGCTGATGTATCTTGAGTAAGTTTGTGTCTTTTTTTCTTTACACTGTGAGAGATGTGTCTGGCTTTCACAGTAATTGCTGCTGTATATTTAGATGAGACACAGATTTATCACAATGTTTTAGAAAAATGTAAATTAATTCAGTGTATTTTAGCTGGTTGAAAGGGCTTATTGCAAAAAAGAATACAGTTATAAATAAAAATTTTAAATATTTATACATTTACCCAGTACACTAAATAGCAAAACCATGTGTAGCATAAGTATTTAGGCAGTTCTCTGTATGTCAAGACTCTTTTTTTTTCCCCTACATGTTTTACATGTATGTACACTGTGATTCCTGACAATCTTGCTGATTGGTGGTCCAGCTGATTAGTGCATCTCCTGTGTCAAAGCATGTTAAAATACTAATACACCAAGAGGCTGGCAGAAGCAGCAACACTGAATATTTTTCTACCACATTAGAGCTTTGAAGAAATTTCTCCCTAAAATTTCAGTCCCACAAAACTTCCATCAATAGCCTATATGCTATCCTTGAAAAATGACTTAATTTATGTTGAATCTGGAAAGAGTTAAAAAAAAAAAAGAACAACTATTTAGTGATGGTTATTTTTCAGCTATATGTTAAAATGAGAATTAAAATTTCTGAATTTCTGCATATATTTAATACAGCACATTTTCAGCAAGTCCAGTTGAAAGTACCAGTTAGAAGTCTACTCAACCCTTTATGGCTTATTTTACCACTGCTACTATTATTACCACTATTGCTAATGATAAATGGTAAAGCTGATATCAAATCAGAAATGGAAGATATGTTTGTACAAGAGCTTTATGCTTGAGATACTCCAGCATGCTGTTGCTCATGATACATGTGGGTAAAAACTTTTTTAATAATCAGTTTCTAACATTATTGGTAAGTTAAAGGGTAAAATTTTTAAATTTTTTAAAAAAATCTATTTTGTATATGCTGTATTATAAATATTGTAAATTCTGAATTTAGAAAATTCCCTAGAAAAGGGAATTTTATAAATATATTGGCAATAAAGTACCTTAGGAATAAATATTTATTCACTCCCTAGGCAGAAATATGGACAAAATATCAATTCAGTTGAAGGAAAATATTAATACTAATCTCATAAAGATAGACTATTATAAATTACAATTCCATAGAAATATAACAATGTCCAGCAGTAAAATAATATTTTATCCACAATTTGTATATATTTTTTCATACAGCTCCTATGTGATGCTAATAAAGTCTTATATTCAAGTGTTAAAAATATGAGAATATTTTTTCCTTAAGGAATGGAATATTAGTTTGCCCTTTAAACAAATTTTTTTCCTTAATAATTATTTATCATTCTTGAGTTTGTTACAATCTCTTCTGTTGAATTAAGTGATACTATGAAATCACACTAGCTCATATAAACTCTTTCTTCAGTCTTTTCACATGAACATCAGCATTTTGTTCCTGGCCATTCCATATACCTGCACTGAATCTTATTTTCCCTGTCTCTAAAATTAAAAACAATATGCATGGAAATAATATTGAATCCTGTTTTCATGTAGATTAGGCAAATGGCTCCTGTGATTTAATACCTGAATTACAAATTTAATGACAATCCAAATTTAGGTATTAGCCAAATTATATTGGAGAATATGAATACTGTTTACATATATCGATTAATATTTAAATTGAGGCATAGATAGTCTATGGCTCTTTGAAATGAAATATCTCTAGTTTGAACAATGATTTAAAGTAAATCTAAATTATTTCTTTCAAGGATAATCTAATTTTTTTTATGGAAGAATTTCAAGTATGTGAGGGAAGCAATATGTTGTAGTAGAACCATTAGTGTATTAATCTGCTTCACGTAGAATAGAGATGATGTGTTTTGAAACATAAATCTTTTCAATGTTTTATAACTCATAAAAGTTTAACTAAATATGCATCCATCCTTTGGAGGGAGACTAACTGAGAATGCATGAACAATCTTCTTCAATCAAGGTCCCTATATCCCTCCCTCCCATTGCAGACAAAATGTCATGGGTTATGTTTTTCAAACTGTAAACCAATAATGATAATAACAACTAGGTAAAACTCACTTGGTTTGAAAATAACAGTTTCTTCTCCAAAGAAAATATTTGCAACATGCCTGCAAATTATAATGCTGACTAAATGGATTTTAAGGTCTAAATATGCTATTTAAATTACCACGCTTTGCTGAGCATGGTGGCATGTGTCTGTTTCCCAGAAGCTCAGGAGGCTGAGGCAGAAAGATCCCAAGTTCAGAGATAGCCTCAGCAAAAGTGAGGTGCTAAGCAACTAAGTGAGACCCTGTCTCTAAATAAAATACAAAATAGGGCTGGGGATGGGGCTTAGTGGTCAGTTGCCTCTGAGTTCAATCCACTCTCAAAAAATTATCAAGCCTCATATTCTATGGCATATATTTGCTTATAAATTTATTTAAAAAGAACTACACAAGGATTCTACAAAGTTTAAGTAATTTTCAAGAAAATAGAAAAATAAGCTTATAGGTCAGGAAACTAAATCCAGGCACAACTTGGTGGTAAAGGGTAAAGGGGGCTTGATGACCATATTTTGCAAGAGGATAAAGGAAAATGGTAAGTTTGTCATTTTTCTAATGAAAATAGATTAGTGTGAAGAATGCATGGAAATAAAAAATGAGATCAGATTCAAGTGCTGGTCCCAAAACTAATTGTCTGGGTCACTTGAAGTATTTCATGGCTCTAGATATCAGTGTCCTCAAATCTGTGTAAACCAACGAAGTGGCACTTGATTTATATCTCAACTCCCTCCTAGCACAATACTCTCAGAGTCTGTGAAGGAAACATCAATTTTTACTATAAAAATTCGAATTTTTCTACATTTCTGAAGTTCAGACTTCTTAACCATCCTTTTTCTTAACTTGTCTGGAGAAATTCATAATGACCACAAATATTCATGGTTTAGATTAGATATATATTCCAACCAAAGTACTGTAAGAAAATTTAGCTCTCTCTTCTTAGTTTTATGTTTGTTTGTTTTAAAGAAAGATACCATGAAATTATATGCCATGAAGTCTTTTGTTAAATAAAAGCTTTCGGCATATCTCTTTACAAAGCTTCTCAGTTTTCATGTACTGCAGAATTTTCTATCTCTAAGTTCCAGCACTAGGACTGCTTGTCTCAAATTACCAAAGAATCAGCTGGTGGGAAAGTCATACTGTTATTTATCCAAATCATGATCTCCCTCCTGTGTTCCATACTCTCTTCCTCTCTCCCAACCTTGCTCTCTATTCCCTAGCCCTCACAGAATCTGACGTTTCATTCCTTGATTGGATTTAGAAAACAGCAAATCAGAAACAATACAGATAGAATATCTCAACTACTGAGATAGGACGCAAACACTAATCTTTGAAATACATGAGTTGAGCTCGGCATGGTGGCACACATCTGTAATCCCAGTGACTGGGGAGGCTGAAGCAAGTTCTAGGCCAGCCTCGGCAATTTAGCCAGATCCTAAGCAATTTAGGATTTTGAGACTCTGTCTCAAAATAAATAAATAAATAAATAAAATAAAAAGAGCTGGGGATATGGCTCAGTGTTAAAGCACCCCTGCATTCAATCCCCAGTGCCCCCCCTTAAAAAAAGAAAGAAAAAGAAAGAAATATATGAGCTGAGATTCTTTTAAGAATGCAATGTAAGATTCACTTTAAAATTTTTATTCTCTAGTTTCTAAACTAACCTACCCTTTTGTTTTCAAAACAGATTTGTAACTTGTTGCATAACTATTTTATTATTATTATTACTTGATTCTATTTCCCCTATAGGAGTTTAATGGCCATTAAAGCTGGATCCTATTATAATTGGTTATTTACTTAATGCATTATTCATGAATGATAAATAGCACAACTTCCTATAAAGTACATCACTATCACATTCCATCTGAAACCATGGTTGTTTTATGCATCTTTTTTCTTAATTTATGGGGTCTGAATTAAGGAACACAAAATCTGAATCAATTTGGGCAAACAGGAAGTGAAAGTGGGGTATACAAAATGGGGGAAGATGAAATATGATTGGTGGTCAGTATTTATCTCATCATGATATGAAAATTATCTATGAAGATTAATTTTTGCAAGTGAATCTTTCAAAAGTCAAACAAAATTCTCCAATATAGATTTATAACTATATGTCACATATTTTAGATTTCTACGTTTCCTCTTACACTGTCTAAATTAGATGTTATCTGTTGTTTTGTTTTATTTCTGATCTCTTTGGTTAATTTGTATTTCCTAAAACCTATACACAATTATACAGTGCTTTGAAAAGAATTTTTTTCTGTTGCTATATGGACACATTTTATCAATACTCACAGATATTCCAGCCACTGAGAATGATAATTGAGATCGATTTTTATTAACAATATATAAACTGCCTTGAATATTTCAGTAGGTTTTAAACTTTTTATAGTAACTTAACTTTCCTATACAAATGTGAAAGTATGATTCTGGAGTTTTTTACCACTTTGTGTTTACTAGGAATTTACCATTTTAAAAGATAAAAAAAAATTTGTGTATTGTTATTAACTGCAGCATATTATAAACTACTCTCTAAAGTTGCACTAATTTTGAAATGAGTGTAATTACATAAAGGTTTTTAGAATTTGGTGAAAAGATATAATCAGGGTTTAGTATCCTTACTTTCATTCATATTTATTGATTTTGCACAGAATGTTAGATAAAATGGACAGTGATGGTTGATAAGAGAATTAATTATGTGTGTGTGTATGATATTGTCTGTGCTTTCATCCTCATATTAAATGTGTACCTGTGATAATATGGGTGCATAAATTTCACAAAATTGGCTAAAAATAATATCTGATAAACAATATTAGTTTCCTTCAAATACAGCCAGCATTTTTCGTGACTCATAAATTCTGTTGTTGGCATATTCTAATAACAGTTCTTATGTTAAACAAAAGAGTGAAATTTCATCTCATTTTTGAAACTATCTACTTATTTCATATTTTAAAATTATGTCTCTTATGCTACTGTCATAGAATGTGTTCATACTAAATAACATCATTGCAGTTGTAACACATTTAGTATAAATAAGAATAATCATTCCACAAATGAGCTTTTTTCCTCAAAAATTGGGTTTGTATTATAATTTCCAGTAACATCATAAGTAATAATTAATTTTTTCATTTTAAAAAGCAAAAACACCTTTGGGACTTCTTTAACTTTTAAAGATGATTTAACTATATGAAAAGTGACAGTACAGATTTCAAAACCAAAATATGATTGTCTAGATTTTAGTGTCAGCTCCTTTCTCTTTGTGAAAAAGAGAGTAAGCAGATCTACTTCATACTGTTTACAAAGAAATTAATAAATCCATTAAATTTTTATAATGCACATATAGTCTCAGCTATAGAAATTAGTTTACACAATTCAGATGGTATTATAATTCTGGATTAGGAGACAAGAAGAGTTAAAGTCAAGGAAGTCAAGTACATCTATTTTATTATTTGTGATAGTGCAGACTAAGATAGCTGACCAGGAACACTATAACCACAGTGCCTTAAATATAAAATAAATGCATTTCTCTTAAATATCACATTCCAGGAACGAGTAGTCCAGAAAATAGTAGTGCAGGAATGGAGTGCATCTCATGAAGATGTCCAGAGGACAGTGCTTTTCATGTTGAAGTTGCTTCCTCACTTCTAAGGGTAATCCTTCTCTACATGGCAGAGCTGATTCAAAAACACCATGTCAGAATTCCTTCCTATTGAGTAAAAGAAGGAAAGACATTGAAGGACAAGTTCTTTCCTTTGTAAGATTTTTAATCTAGAATTTAAAAGACAGTAGTTTTACTTAAATCCAAGTGACTAAATTTTAATCATAGTATATTTACCTGCATGAAAGACTTGAAGAGAAAGTTTCTGCACAGGCAAATATGTACCAAAATAATAGACTCTGTTACTAAAATGAACAGGGGGAAACTTGGTACAGAAGAGGAAATAGAAATATTAGTTAAAATGATATTGTCTCCTTGTAATAGTGCAGACTAAGATGCTGTAACCAGGATTACTGCTCTATCAGTGAACTCCAGACTTGTTTTTTCTCTAAGGGATATATTCACATTAACCCCACCACCCTGGCCATACACACATATTTTAAACAATCCTGTGCCAAATTGTTGGCAAAGTAGCCACACATAATGCCATGCCTCTGAGGATGGTGGCTTAGCACATCTAAGCTTCTTTGGTGTCATGTGGGGAAACAATGACACATCATAACACACCATAAGTACTTGAGGAGGTGTGGGCCAGGAGTCAGTGCAATGAGAATCCTACCTAACAGGACAGAAACATGGACTTTATCACAAGTTATGGTGTTTTCAAGTGTTCTTTAGGAGTAAAAGTTCAAGAGAGACTTTCCAGAAGAAGGAAATGAAACTATACAAAAATATTATGGCATCCAACGGTGATACCTTTTAGGGCACTCATGCTTTGGCTATGTTTCAGTGGAGTGTTGAGAAGAATGATTAAGGAGATGTTTTAAAAATTAAAATTTAGAGACCAATTTGATTCAGCATTGATAAGTTGGGATTTTCATAAATTAATAGTATCTTAAAATTTGAGTCTGATAGAATATCATTGCCAACCATCAAAGGAAAAAAGAGGAGGGAGAGGAAAGCCAAAATTCTACCCAATGTTACAACATAATGATGTTTACAATGAAAATTAAAGTGTGCTATTTATGCTGGGGAAAAATTCTATTTTTATAATTGAACTACTGCTGTGGCTTTAATTCATTAATATATGATGATTTTTCTCTATTCTCCAACATAACCCATCCTTGCAGGTATACAAATGATAAATAAGACCAGGGTACTATCATATGTCAAGTGGTAGGGAAGCCATAGATAGACTTTTCTGTCTTTATATGGTGGGCCTAGGTAAGTTAAGATTTGTATATTTTATTCTTAGGAACAAGAATACAAGTTATTTAAGGAACATTTGTCCAGTCCTACTAGTTATTATTGGAGAGTAAAGAATAGCATTCAGATCTGTAAAGAAGAGTTTTTTAATTCAGTTTTAGGGACAGTTAGATGTGCTATGAATGTTGGTGAATTGACAGAATCCAAGTCTTCATTATAGAAGACATTGTTTTTATTTTTTAATTAAGTTTGGTAAAAAGATAATTCTTAACAATGTTCTGTCAAAATTCTTAATAATGTTCCTAAAAAAAAGTAAAAAGAAAAGAAGGAGAAAATTAGACAGGAAATGAGTGAGAGAGAGCAGGAGAAAAGAAAGAAGAAGCTGATTGGGGGAGAGAAGAAGCATGAAAGTATTAATTTGGACATGTTAGCCAACCATAATGAAGAATAATTGCTGGGGCTGGGGTTATGGCGCAGTGGTAGCGTGCTCGCCTAGCACGCATAAAACACTGGGTTCGATCCTCAGCACCACATAAAAATAAAAAACATAAAGATATTCTGTCCACAAAAAAAAAAAAAAAAGAATTGCTAAAGAGAGTAGTTTCTATCTACCTGACTTTCTCTTACATCATTATAAGCAATGCATTTATATCTGGCTCCATGTGAACATTTACCTTAACTTAATAAATTTTGAATGCATTCTCTTATTAATGTCTGCAAATCTTATTAAAGAGTTCTACTCCATTGCTGAATTTCAAATTTAAATTCTTTTATAGAAAGACAAAGAGTAATAATCTATTTCAATTATTTCCTTAGAATATTTTTGTTAAATAGTAAAATTTTCTTATGGGAGTTGGGTAAGCTTCTGAAAGGCAATGTGGCAGAGTGAGTCTGTTACAAAGGGACCAACCACATGAATCCCCATGTGATTATTCTAACTGTTCCTATCCACATTATATCACACTGACAATATTCACTTAGGTTTCTCATAAGAAAGGCATCTTAATAGAATCGCAGTTTTTGACTGATGAGCATTAGAGGGAAAAGGTGCAGCACCACATGAGGTTTGTTCTGCTACACCTCAGAAGTCAGAAAATGGATTCATTTCAGGAAGGCAGCTTTAATTTGCTGAAATAAACCAATACTTAGATTTTTAATATGTATTAAACCCTGAGAGAATAAAGTTCTTATTTCTGCTTTTCATCTAATGGATTATAGTTTGTAAAGCTCTGCCTTTTCTTTTTCTTTTTACTACTGCTTTTAAAGTTTTCTAAGACGTTAGCTTTAACAAAAGGTATCTATTAAGGGAGTAATATTGGTTCTTTGCTTTACATGGGAAGTCTTATTTGGAATCAATTTCTTTTGATGTAATTCCAAAGGAAAATTTACCTTTAAGGGGAATTCTAGATCTAATTTTAAATGCAGAAGTTTTTTTTTCTTTCTTATTAGTAGAGCAGTAATCTCTACAAAGAATTGAAATTTAGAAGTTATAGCTCTGTTGAAAGATGACTTTGATTTATAGCTAGAAAATTTTATATAAGTTTTTGAAACTAATTTAATAAATTATTTTAGAAAACTTTGTTAATACTCCTTATGGTGGGTTTGTTTATACACATCTTGCCTATTATACAAATCTAACCAGTGTTTTCAAAATAGAAAAACAATTTATCTCAAATAGTTATAGGCAAATAGCATTATACATCACATATAGCATGTATGCATATAGTCATATATTACATGATAAATATTACATTACCATATATATATATAACATAGTGTTTGTGGATGTATATGTATATATGTGTGTATAGTACAGTATAATATAGAGCAAAGGCTCTATTTCCATTGTATTTCCCTGATATTCTTTCTCTAAGCTAAGTATCTCTCCTAGACATTCTTTTTGTATCTCTTGACCATAGCTTCTATGGCCTTATAACATCTTTGCCTAATTTTTAAGAACTAGCTTTAAGAGCCAAAGTCTATAGCTTCTATATCTCTGTGACCCTAGAATCTCTCACAATGTTTTGTGGTTTACTAGCTTTTTGAAAATATGAATGCATGAAGAATGAATGAATGTACAAATGGATATGGATGTGTGTTCTTGTGTCTCTAGTGAAAGACATTCCTGTATATTTCATATACCTATGGTATACTACATAGTGTTTTATGAAAAAAAGGGAAAAATGAACTTAAATATAGAATAGTACATATTGACTTATTAAATGGCTTTAACCAGATTAAATTCTTCTATTAAGGTATTTTTTAAGTTATCATTTTAAAAAATTCACTAAAGTTATAGGAATGAAAACATCACCAGACATGGTAGTGCATGTCTGTAAACTCAAAAACTCTGGAGGCTGAGGCAGGAACATCAGAAGTTCAAGGCTACTTAGTAACTCCATGAAGCTTTGTCTCAAAATAAAAAAAAATAAAGAGCTGGGGATGTAGCTCAGTGGTAATACGCCCCTGGTTTCAATCCCTAGTACCAAGGAGGAGGAGGAGGAGCAGAAGGAAGAGGAGGAGGAGGAGGAAGAGGGGGAGGAGCAGGGGGAGGAGACGAAAATGTCGCCATTGAAGCTGATCCTTTCACAGACCATCCTATTCTGTAGTCATATTTAATCCATCTGAAAAGAATATCCTATGGCCAATGGTCTTTCTAAAAAGGACACCAAGCCCACTCAATGAGGAAATGTTAGTTTTTCAACAAATGGTGTTGGAAAGCTGGATATCCACATGCAAAATAATTAAATTTGACCCTTACCTGACAGTCACATACACAAATTAATTCAAAATGAACCAAACGACCAAACACAAGAGCTAAAAGTTAAAATCTTAGTAGAAAGCAGATTAAAACCTTTACAAAACTGAATTGAAAATGATTTCTTGGTTATAACACAAAAAGAACAGAACAAAAAAGCAAAAAAAGAGACTGATTTGACTTAATAAAGATTAAAAATTTTTGCATCAAAGAACAGTCTTAACAGTGAAAAGACAACCATGGGATGGGCAAAAAATTTGAAAATCATAAAGGATTAATACCAAGAAAATACTAGAAAAAACGTACTTGCTCCCATGTACACACATGCACTATGGAGCAGAAGGGAGGGGGAAGAATTCCTAAAACTCTAAAAAATACCACTGATTCAAAATGAGCAAAGAATTGGAATAGACATTTCTCCAAAGAAGACATGCTAATGACTGATAATTGTATGAAAAGTTACTTAACATCTCTAATTATTAGAAAAATGCAAATCAAGTCCACAATGAGATGTCACTTCACATTCATTAGGATGGTTAATATATGGAATAAAAACTGAAAATAAGTCCTGGCAAGGAAGCAGGAAAATTAAAACATCTGTACATTGTTGATGGGAATATAAATATAAAATGGTGCAGTCAATGTGGAAAACAGTATGATAGCTCCTTAAAAAACATTAGATACAATTATCCAACAATTCTACTTCTTACTTCTAGATATAAGCTCAAAATAATTAAAAGAAAAAGATTAAAGAGATATTTGTACATCAATGTTCATGGAAGCACTATTCATAGTAGTTTAAAGGTGGAAGCAATCTCCATGTCCATCATTGATATTGGATGAGCAAAATATGGCAATTACAGTGGAGTAGGAAGTGGCATTCAGCATTCAAATAGGAGATTATTTTCTTGTATTGGTGAGAAAAAGGAAAAAGAAAGTTTATTGCTTTGCTAGCAAAGAATCAGGGGACTCCTGTCCCAGAGGCTGTGATCCTGTACATCAAGGGGAGCAGGGGGCTTTTGTTTTTACTTTTTTAAAATTTTTGGTTGATTTTTCTAAATTATACTTGACAGTAGAATCCATTTTGATAAAATCATACAAACATGGAATACATCTTATTCTAATTAGAACCTCATTCTTGTGGGTAGATATGGTGGTGTGATTCACTTAGGTATTTTCATATGTGTACATAGGGAAATTATGTTAGATTTATTCTACTATAAGACAGAAGATTCTGACACATGCAACAAGATGAAAGAAATGAGGATATTATATGTAATAAACCAGTCACAAAAAAATAGTTATTGTATGATTCCAGTTATAGACATTCAAATTTATACACAGAAAATAGATCTCAATTGTGAGCATTAGGGAGAGAGAAAAATGGGGAGCTATTGTTTAATAGATTTAGATTTTAGTTTTTTAAGATGAAAATAATTCAGGAGATGATTGATGGTGAGTTATACACACACAGTGTTCTTTGTACTACTGAACTTTATGTACACTTAAACTGGTTAGGATAATAATGGGAGAAAGGTTGTATTTGCAAAATATTGCTACAGGTTACAGAATTAGTTGTCATGTTTTAAACAGATTTATTAATTGTATTTAAACATGATTCTATACAATAATTTTCTTCATATGTATAATAAAGCATATTGTATCTTGCCAAAACTAGCATGGTGTGATGGAAAAAGTACTGGATTAGAGACATAAAATTTGCATGAACTTTCAGAATTACTCTAAGTAGTCATTTAGAATTTTTGACCCTATAGATTAAAGAATAATGGGTTGGACATTAGTACTACTTTTTAGAACTACGTTACTGTGTTATTTCTAAATATTTGATTGATCTGGGTTAAATCTAAAATAATCAAAAGAAACATTCAGAAGAGAGAAACCTTAGCATTACAAACAGAAAGCAAACAGTACAATGGTCACTTCCTCATGCACATAACCCACTCAACTTATTTTCACCTCTCACAGAAACCAACATACTTTCACCTGTGAAAGTCTAGATGCAACAAAAGGGGAAGAGGCATCATGAATTCTTTCTGTACTTTGTAACTTGGTTTTTCATTCCGTGAACTAAAAAGTCTGTGTGTCTTAAATATCACCTGTCCCAGGGCTTTCATGAATTGGAATTCACTAGACAGAGAAAGATAGAATTTTAGGTCTAGATCTAACTATAACAGACTCTGTTTACTTGGTAGGCCTAGCCAAACTTTGCTTGCTTTAAAATTTGAAAGGGGGGAAAAAGCCTCCATAGGTTAACAGTGTAATAATTTCATCTAGGATTCAGTGTACACCCACCCATTGTACAGTCTCTCTCATTTGTTTAACCATTAAATTATCTTTTCAGTAAATTAGCTATTGCATTCTCTAATTCACACATGAATACTCTGTAAAGAAGTTTTATTAAGTTGGCTCATTGTCTGTTATTCTGGTAATCACTGCAAATTAAGGCTTTGCAACATTTTGGATAATTCCTTTCTCTCTGAAGCTAAAGAAATAGTCATAGTATGATCATATGCAACTCTTGTTCCTTTTACAATGATTTTGTAGAATACTAATCATTTTCTCAAATCTTTTCTAGCTTAAAATTTTGTTTGAAAACTGGGGATTGATCTAGAATTAGCTAGTTGTGATATGTATATACACACATATAGAGGGGTAGATTTATTAAACATACACACATATATGTAGAGATATATGCACACATATGCAAACATATACATATGATAAATGATAGCTTGTGATAAGATGGAGGGATAGAACATTTTAATTTTACTTTTATAGTATTTTTGTGTCTTGTTTAATCATAGAAGGCATTCTTGCCATAATTCTTGCCTCCATTTATTCTGCCCCATCAATAATACAGTCTCTGCTACTACCTAGATACAAAATTAAGGAAAGTAAGACCTACTGTGATGTTAACAAATGTAGATTTCTTTATCTTCAAAGTATTTAACAATAAGGTCTAAAGTATTTCAATTAATATAGTTCATTAAGAATCTTAGCAATATATACTACATTTTTTCTTATTTAACAGTAAATAAAACAAACCATTTTATTTTAGTGCTAAATTGTCCATGTATGGAAGATAATTTTAATAATATTTCAGATTTAATATTTAAGAATAAAGAATTTAAATCTGGTTTATATTATATACAGTCAAGTGGAATGCACTTGGATAGCATTTTTTAACTTCTGAAAAAGAGTAATACTAATTCACAATAGTAATAACTTGAGATATTAAAATGTCTAGTTTTCTCTACATCATCACAAGTTAATTTATGTTTGCTATGGTTTTAGTGTTCAGGACATTTTATTACATTGCAATTCTTAAGAACCTGTGAGTGCATATATGAAAAAAAATCATTATTAGTGCATTACTTTCTTAAGGTTGTTATCACAAAATGCCAAAGAACAGCTGACTTAAACAACAGAAATTTATTTCTTATAGTTTTAGAGGGTTAAAGCCAAAGACCATGGTGTCATGGGTTTTATTCTGGCGCTTCTGTCTTTGGTGTGCAGATGACTGCCTTCGAGGCATGTTCTCCAGTGGTCTTCCATCTGACACTAGTGTCTCTTCATCTGTCCCTTTCTCAGAAGTACACCAGTTGGAAGGATTAGGGTCCACCTAATGGTCTTATTTTATTTATCTCATTTAAAACCTTGTCTTGGGGCTGGGGTTATGGTGCAGTGGTAGCGTGCTCGCCTAGCACGCGGGAGGCACTGGGTTCGATCCTCAGCACCACATAAAAAATAAAATAAAGCTATTGTGTCCACCTACAACTAAAAAATAAATATTAAAAAAAATAAAATAAAACCTTGTCTTCAAATACATTCACACTCTTTGGTACTGAGATTTAGGGCTTCAACATATGAATTCTATGAAATACAATTCAGCCCATAACAATTACACAACATATTTTATACACTAGATCATTCTATTACATTTTTAAGAGAGATCATTTTTTTCTTATTGTTTTATATCCATAATTTGAGGTGTTTAAGGAATGGGCGGCTATTATTAGATGATAAGCTGATATTTTTATGCTTTGAAATAGAACTATTTGATTTTTAATATGTTTACTTATCTCTTAAATTTGTGTTTAAAAAACTGTGTGGATCCAACATAAAATATTAAGAAAATTGAATCATATACTTTTTCTTTTTCCAATGTCAATGTGTATGTATGTACCATATCAGAAGCTTAATCTGTAAAAACATTTTAAAGACAAATAAAAGATAACATTAATGACAGTATTTCTATACTACTCTTCAGGGGTGCATACAGTATTGAGGATGGATACATTTTTCTCTGTCATGGACCACCTTGAATGAGTGTCAAATGAGATGTTTTTTATAATGAACTCTATACTTCGGCATGTCCTTTTGTTATGGCATATTGCTATACAAGTGAATGCTCTGGAAATATTACCATTGACTTTTAGATAAGAAAAACATAATTTAGCAATATTTTAGGAGTATTATTTATAAATCTATCACTAAGCTGGGCGGTGGTGCACACCTGTAATCCCAGAGACTCAGGAGGCTGAGGCAGGAGGATCTCAAGTTCAAGGTCTGCCTGAAAAACTTAGTGAGGCCCTAAGCAACTTAAGGAGACACTGTCTCAAAATAAAAAATAAAAAGGGCTAGGTATGTGGCTCAGTAGTAAAGTGCCCTTGGGTTCAGTCTCCAGTATAAAACACAACACAACAAAACAAAAAAATGGCTATGGTACAAGCCTATAATCCCAGCACTTAGGGAGGCTGAGACAGGAGAATCACGAGTTCAAAGCCAGCCTCAGTAACGGCGAGGTGCTAAGCAACTCAGTGAGACCCTGTCTCTACATAAAACACAAAATAGGGCTGGAGATGTGGCTCAGTGGTCGAGTGCCCCTGAGTTCAATCTCCAGTACCAAAAAATAAAATAAAATAAAAAAGATTAAGAACTCTGATCTCAATTGTTTATCAAAATAACATTTTGAATGGGGAAGTTTATCTTTCAAAAAAGAATTTTATTTCAACGTTTGTCCAGTCTTTGGATTATCAAATAATTGTGGATAAAGTGGAAATTCATAGTACTTAATAATATCAAATTTGTTAATGTTTACATTTTCATCACAAAATGATGGTGACTCCATCATCAAAGCATGCCAGATACTGTGCTCCAAAACATTGTTGTCGTAAAATTGTTTTTTACTTCCCGGACTAGGCAATAAAATGGTATACAGATATAAAATATATAGACTGAAAAGTGCAACAATATTCTGAGTAATACATAGTTGTTATTTGTGGCTTGGGATAAATTTTTAGTAATAGCATCATAGATAGAAAAAAACTTTTATAACTGTATCAACTTGGGAAGAACTGAACACAGTGCATCTTTTCCTGATTTTCATTACCTCCCCAGCTAAACAGAAGAGTATTTCTGAGGTTGAATTCTTTTACCCTCCTGGCTTTATTGTTTACATCTAAGCCACTGATAATCTCTTTAAACATCATATTTATAAATGTTAGCTATATGTTCCATATTTAAATGTATGGCCTGGACCCTCATTCCAAATCCTATTTACCAATATACAACCATCAACTCAACATTATGCCTAATGCTATCTCAAATTTAACTTATATAACTTGTCTCCTGATCTCTTGCCCCAAACCTTTCTCTCTCTACTTCTCCTCTACTAAGAAAATGGCACTGTCATTCTCCCAATAGCTTATATTTAGAGTCTTACCATATCTTGAAAAAGATCATTCCATTGCTTATAACCAAACTGTAAGCAGTGTTTTAAACATTTATCATTACGTTTGGCTTTATTAAATAAACTTACTAAATGAAAAAAAGAAAAGAACTTACCTTTCATTAAGGTTTTCAGGCATAATGTATTCATTTTGACATTAGAGGCCTCAACTGAGTTATCACTTTGACATAACAGACATAGGGCACAATGTCACAAAATGATTATTGAATCTCAGTCATTTAGGTTTTCGGATAAACTTTTTTAGATAAAAGTTTCAAATGAAACTGTTTACATATTTCATTGGTTCAAACATTTGAAGTCCTAATCGCTGGTACCCATAAATGTGACCTTATTTGGAAATCAGACCTTTGCAGATGTAGTCAAGTTAAGATGAGGTCATACTGGATTAGAATGGACCCTATTTCTTTTTTTTTTTTTTAATATTTATTTTTTAGTTGTAGGTGGACACAATAGCTTTATTTTATTTTATTTTTTTATGTGGTGCTGAGGATCGAACCCAGTGCCTCCCGCATGCTAGGCGAGCACGCTACCACTGCGCCATAACCCCAGCCCCAGAATGGACCCTATTTCAATGACTGATATTTTTATAAAAAGAACGGATTTATTGTGTGTAGAATTTAGGCAAAAAGAGGAGGATGCTATATAAATATGGGAAGAAATGGAAATGATATATGTGCAGTGCCAAGAATAGCCAGCAATTGCCTGAACTAAGAGAACAGTATGTAACAGATTTTCCTTCGAGATGTCAGGAAAAACTAATGCTACTGAGACATTGAATTTGGATTTCTAACTTCCAGAACTGTGAGACAATAAATTTCCATTGTTTAAAGCAACCAAATTTGTGGTACTTTGCTATAGTAGCAATAGGAAACTGAGAGATTTTAGTACTGGACAGTAGAGTGTGGCTGTAACAAATATTTCAAAATGTTGGAGCAGTTTGGAAATTGGGTATGAAGTAGAAGCTGGAGGAGATTTGAGGAACATGGCAGTAAAATTCTAGAATCCTATCTGTGGTGGTAAAGTGGATATGAAACATGCTCTAATGAGGACTCAGAAGCAAATAAGGAATGTATTATTGGACACTGTTTACTATAAGGTTGCAGGAAATTTGTCTCTGTGATCTACTACTGAGTGGAAAATAGAACATGTAAGCAATGAACTTGGAGATTTTTAGGCAAAATATGGAGGATACAACCTTATTTTTCCTTGCTGCTTGTAGCAGAATTTGAGAGAAAGTAAGTTGGGAAAAAGTCTGCCAATCAAAAATGAATAGGCACTTGGTGAATTGAAAAATTCTGAGCATATCCAAATAGCATGTTCTGGAGACAGAGTCAAGAGTGTGGCTGTACTACCTTTCAATGAAGAGATTAGGTATATGATTCATATATCAATCAACCAGTTCATCAAGAACAAGAAAGAAAAGAGGCTATATATGGAGGTCCTATGGAAAATGTTCATATTTAGTAATTTGTTTCTTCTTAACATCTGTGGAAAGCCAATAAAGTTTTTAAAACTTATACACTAGCAAAAACACTAATAGACTGGAAGAAATGAAGAAAGAATGATTTTGATACCATCACACAGATGAAGGCCAGAGAAGATGGGGCTGCTCTTATAGAGGATGGAAAGGGAAGATCACTGGGCCATCAAGGATCAATCTCAGTCATTAAAACCTAATTGAATTGTCACGATTGGTTGTGAATTTGTTTTATGCTAGGAACTCTTTTAATCTTCAGTTTTCCTCTTCTCAAAATGGAATGCACTATGGTCATTCATTATGTTGAAATCCTAACCCCAAAGGTAATGACAGTAGGAGGTCAGCCTTGAGAGGTGGTTGGGCAATGAAGACAGAGTATTCAGGAATGGGATTAGTGACCCTAGAGAGTTCATTAACATCTTCCACCCTGTGAAGACACAGGTAGGGAATGCCATCTTGAAACCAAGAAACTGGTCTCACTGAACTCTGAATCTTGTGATGCCTTGATACCAACTTTCCTGACTCTAGACTATGAGAAACAAATTTCTATTTTTTATAAAACATCTGGGCTATGGTGTTTAGTTATGGCATCTCAAACAGACTAAGGCAGGATATCTCTCCTATGTTTGCCTCACCATTGTATTTTGGAAGAAAACAATGTATTGTCTGGGTTCACAGGTCTATAGAAAGAGGAATTTTCCCTCAAGATGGACCATACCAAAACCTCACTCATACATGATTATATGATTTAGATGATGAAATTGAGACTTTTTGAGTTAACATTTTAGGTGATATTTTCGACTTAAGAGTTGATACTGGAATGGGCTAATAATACTTTATGAGATGTTCATATTTTTCTCATTCGATAGACAATAATTATTAAAAATTTGGAATGTAAATGTAATGGATGAATCACATTCCTTAAAATATGTTCAAGCCCTAAACCTAGGTATCTGAGAATGCAATCTTATTTGGAAATAATATCACTTCAGAAATAATCAAGATAAGATGATGTCATACGTGGTAAGAATGAATAGTAATCCAATGTCTGATGTTCTTATAAGAGATACAAAGAGAGAGGGAGACATAAAGAGACACCCTGTGATACTGGAGACAGAAACTGCTGTGATGTGTCTATGAGCCAAGGAACAGAAAAGATTGCCAGCAATATCAGAAGCTGAGAGATACAGAAGAGTCTTCCCTAGTAGAGCCTTTATAAGAAGGATAAGTCTGAAAAACACCCTGGCTTGGAATTTTATTTTCCACAACTGTAAGAGAATGAATGTCAGTTGTATTAAGCCAAATGTTAGTTAAAAGGGACCTAGGAAACTGATACAGCAAGTTTATATGAAAATAAGATCTTTATAGATATAGTTAAGAAAAGATCATACTGAATTAGGATCATACTAATCCAATGACTAAAAAGAAGATATTGCCCTAATAAGAAGAGAAAACAAAAAGATCTAGAGACACACAGAGAGAAAAGACCTGAAGATAAAAGCAGAGGTCTGAGTTGTGTTGCATAAGCCAAACAATGAAAATGATTGCCACTGATGCCACCACAGATGAAGCAGCAATCACTGCTCTGGGGAAGGATCAGAGCCATCATGGCCCTGTTCATCCATGACTTCAGACATCTAGCACCTAGCAATATAAGAAAATAAATTTTGAGTTGTTTAAGTCACCCAGATTGTGGTACTTTGTTGTGCAGCTCTGGGAAACTTAGACATCATATCATAATCTGTGACTATTTCATACTATCCTCACTGTCACTCCTTGTGTTAAGACTATAGTAGTTAGCACACTGCATCAAGATCACATAAAACACACTTTGCTTCAGAGTATTTGTATCTGCTAAGCTTCTATCTGAACCACTCTTGCCACAGATGAATAAATGATTCTCTCTCTCATCATTCCAGGTCTTTATCCAAATATCCCATTCTCAATGAGTCCTCAACTCACCATTCAAGTACAAATGCTATTTCTAAATCCTTGTAGGTCATCCTTTTCTAAAGCATATAGACTTATCTAGTACATATTTTACCAGTTTAATTAGTTGCCATAACTAGAGCACAGTCTGCCTGTACAAGGGTATATTTTTCTGTCTTGTTCACATCCTTGTCACATAATATTTTCTCAATGGCTAGTTATTGATTATAAGCATGAATAAATAAATTTTCCTATAAGATTGTATTAGATGATTTAAAATATGGCTTTACAGATATAATGATAGTGATGTTTAAAATAACAAGCAAAAAGTTTTAGGTATCTCTTTAGCTTATCAAGTGGATTAAATGATATTGTATGTTTAAAGTCTTAAAAATCACTAACATTATGGTGGCTATTTTTGCTAGAATATAAGCTTGAATAGCGTCTTTTTTTTATGTTTAGTTCCCTTTATAATGCTTAGATATGTTCTACTTCATAACAGATGCTCCATAATAGTTATAGAATTAATATTGACTATGAAATAAATGAAAACAAGTCCTGATTTGCCAAAAAGAACATTTTTTTTAGTATTTCAAAATCATTGAGACATTTTTAGAAGAGATGTTATATAATACCTTTTAAGTTTTGGAAACAAATTTTTGTTGTTTCTATGGGAAGATGAAGTACAGGAGATTTTGAATGAAACAGGAGAATCATTTAGGAAATGGTTAGAGTAATTCAAGTAAGAATTGTGGGAGTCAACTAGGGAAATATATATGAATAGAAGTGAAAACAGTTTTTAATATTCTGGATGTCAAATAAAAATGATTGTATGGAGAGTAAAGAAGATAAAGATTCCTTCTTTTTTTTTTCCTCAAAAATTGCATTTTAATACATGTTATCAAACATAACAGAAAAAAACAAATTTTCAGAAGCTGTACACACTGTTCACTGAAAACATTTGTTGAGACAAATAGAAAAAATTGTTATAATCATAATTTTTCTAACTTTGCACAAAATTATAAGCAGATTAAATTCTTCATATTAAACACCTTTATATGCACTTTCAATGAACAGTATATATATATATTTTTATTTATTTATTTATTTATTTATTTATTTATTTTATCAACCATCTTTACTATACCCATTCCCCTTTCCTGCCGCTTCCCCCATGTTGCGTCCAGTGTTCTTCTATTTCTCTTATGTTTCCCATTCCCACCTCCCTTATTCATCAGCATCCACTAATCAGAGAGACCATTGGGCATTTGTTTTTTTGGGATTGGCTTACTTCACTTAGCATAATGCTTTCCAATTCCATCCATTTGCATGCAAATGCCATAATTTTATTCTCTTTTATTGCTGAATAATATTCCATTGTGTATATGTTCCTTCTTTAGCCGGGCGCGGTGGCTCAAGCCTGTAATCCCAGCACTTAAGGAGGCTGAGACAGGAGAATCGCGAGTTCAAAGCCAGCCTAAGCAACAGCGAGGTGCTAAGCAACTCAGTGAGACCCTGTCTCTATATAAAACACAAAATAGGGCTGGGATGTGGCTCAGTGGTCGAGTGCCCCTGAGTTCAATCTCCAGTACCAAAAAAAAAGATTCCTTCTTTAAAAGGAATCACACTTTGCTGACTAGAGAAGCTGATTCATGATTTTATGATTCACTGATGTGTAAAAGACTGGGGTTTGGACAAATTCAATATGGAAAATTGTTTCTAATTTTGGTCATCTTAAGTTTGAGATGCCTGTGAGGCCTCAAAGTGAAGTTATCAGGAAAGAAGCAGTCAAGTCCTGAGCTCAGAAGTCTTGCATTGGAGATAAACTGTGACTCTGTGCAAACAGATAGTTCCTAAAGCCAAGATAATGAAAAAAGAAAGAGATGTAAGCTTAGGGACTTAGATGTGAGAAAGATTATCTAATCATTGGCAAAATAATGGACAAAAGAAAGCTAGAGATATGGAAAGAAAACCAGAAGGCATACTGCTATGGAAGTCTAGTCTGTAAAAGAAGTGTCAGGAGTCAAGTAACCCTGAACTACTCTTTTATTATGAAAACAGAAGAAGACATACAGACCCACTTAATTGCCCACTGCTTATTCATTTCCTGCTTGTCATTCTTAGCGCAGAAATCTCCTATCTTTGTTCAACCATTTCTGGTCTAACATTCTCAGTGCAGCCATGCCAAGAATCCAGGGGATGCTACTTGGTATAATCAATGCCATCATTTTCATTTTATTTTCTGTCTCCCATCACTATCCCTTTAGACCTTTTTAGTTGTTCCCCACAAAGTCTTCTATTCATATCCGAATCTGATAGTTCTTTGTGCTGTATAATATTTAAACTTAAAAACAAAGAGACAGTGAACACAAAGAAAATGCCCAAGAAAGAAAAAAAGATTCAAATTATGAAAAAGAAAAGCAATGTGTTTTACTTTGTGATGCTTTTCATTGTGTTCTTGGTTATTGCACATGAAAACTCACATCTTAATACACAGCTTGCAACCATTATTTTAGACTTGCTATTTTATGACATTTTACAGAATCTAAAGAATAGCAACTGATTCAAATGAAAAATTGGACATATAAATGCATTGCAACCATTAAGATAGATCATTGATTTTATAGAATGACTCCAAAGAAGTTAATAAATATTTTTTTAGAAAATTTTCACAGAAGTAAATTACAGCATAAAGTTTCTTATTCATTGGACTCTGGCTAATTTAATTGATTGACTGAAACTATATGAGAAATAAGAAAGTTTTGCCTTAGAGACAGCCCTGGAGATTCAGAGAAATATTGTGTTTGAACCAGAATTGAACTCTGTCTTTTCTCATATAAGCAATGAATGTAAGCATTGGATGATGAATTTTCTCAGAGACTTACTTGCAATGAAACATTTTGTGATTCTAAGGAAGACTTGATTCTAAGAATGATTTTAACTCATGTAGAAGAGTTTCTTAAAACTATCTTCAAAGGCTCAAGAGCAGAGAAGTGAGAATTCATATTTCTGGTGATTCCAGGAATGCAGAAATTCACAAAAAAATCCTTTGGAGATTGGGTTTTATCAGAAAATATAAGTTTTTTAAAATTTGATTTTATATGTTTTATTATAGTATCATACTGTTCTTATAACCAAGGTAAACCTTAATAAAACTTCTAGCTCCACTTGCTTTTAGTTGATTTTGAAAATCACTAATATTGAAGCTCATTCAGCTGAGCAATATGCTATTAGTTTTCCACTGGCTTTGCTGTAAATGACACCGCTGACTGAAGCTACCTAATACGTCAAAAGTGTTCTATGAAAAGTGCATTTTACTATCTTCTCTGGCCTTCCCATTATCATTCCTTGTCCACTGAAGGATGATTATCTTTCTGGTTTCTACTTGCTGCTAATACAGCTTTCTTCCTCCATCACTCTGTCTCAAAGTTTTGGCTTTATTGGGCAGCAGTGGAACTGGACCCCTCGTCGTTATGCTCTTATCAATTGTAAAAAAACTATGTTTCTGGAAGATGTGTTGTGCAGAACATATAACAGCAGGAGCTATGTATACTCTTGGAATATTCTCATATAGGCCCCAAAACATCAGTTTATAAAAATTAAAGAAACATTTCATAAAGAATCATTGAAGAAGGTGAAGAAAAATCAGAAAATAGCCATAAAAAGTATTACAAAAGCTTTCAACAAGAAAAATAAGCAAAAATATATGCAAAAATATTTGATTTGGGGGTTTTCTGTTCATTTGATTTTAAATCTCTATTACTCAGTTTATCACTTTCATTTAAATTTACCTATAATGTAAGACAGTCCTTAAGTTTGGCTTTTGTTGGCTTAAAGAAAAAGACATGTCTAATAAAATTTTATTCTTTTAGAATGCAAGTTCTTTGGAATATAGTTGAAGTGAAAGGAGGTTTTGTTTTGATTTTGTTTTTAATAATATACAATTTCCTGAATTAAACACAACAAGAGGAATGTGTAGGAGAAGCATGAGCAGATAGAGGTGTAAGAAGAAAGCCAACTTGGTTGCAGAATCCTGGGTGGCATTCGAGGGGTTGACACAGGAACAAGTGCTTAGAGTTTTATTCTTAGAATGCAGAATTCTGATCTTCCCTATTCTTAGAGATCTTCTCTATTCTTCTTCTTCTTTTTTTTTTAAAAAATATCTTTTTTGCATTTATTTATTTTTATATGGTGCTGAGGATCGAACCCAGTGCTTCAGGCATGCAAGGCAAGTGCTCTACTGCTGAGCTATGATCTCAGCCCCGAAATCTTCTCTATCCTTAAATGTAAAAAAACGAGAACATTCCTGGCTTCATTTCTTCATAGAATAAACTCTCCATCTCCTATTATTCTGAAAGAAGGGTAAAATATCAGTATGCATTAGAAAGGGAGGTAGGAACCTGGGGAAATCAAATAGTTCTTTTTAGACATATTCAATAAATTTTCCTATTTCCCCCTATCCTTCACTATCACTCCAATCCAATGAGGATCCAAAGTTTCTCAGGAACAAATCAAAATTTAGAAGGAGGTTTTCCATCTGTATAATAGGAACTTAAAAAAGGAGAATCTAGGTGGGGATGAAAGAAAATGCAAATAATAAAGAAAAACTCCCAGTGTTGAAGGACATAAAATACTACAAACTAGTGAGTTTTTTTAAAAAAATCCCACATCCTAGTATATAATTTCAGTTATACAATTTATATAATTTAAATTATTGGGAGTAAAGAAGAGATATTAAAATCTTTCAGAAAATAAAAATTATACATAATACAAATTGATTGAAATAAAATAAAAGTAGATGTCACAAAAGCAACATTAAAATCTACAGAAAAGTAAAAGAAATCATAAAGATTTCTGAGAAAGAAAGTTTTATGGCACCAAATTCTACAATCAGCCAAATTTTCAAGCAAGTATGAGGATAAACCAAAGACATTTTCATAGACAATATCTCAAAGTTTATTTTTGTGTATTCATTCACAAAATATTCCCAGAACAAGAGACCCAGAAAAAGAACAAAGTAAGCTCCAAATATGACACATAGAATTAGAAACATAACCTCAAAGGACAGAAATAAAAAGATGTCTGGATGATACTGAAAAGAATCCAGAGTGAGGCTGCATAGGAGCTGCCTGAACAAGATGTCCAGGTGGGAAAGGTGCAAAGACACTATTGGGAAGGTCTTCACAGTGAGTAGGGAAAGAAAACCTTCCTCAATGTTTGTCCATGTGCAAAATCAAATCTAAAGGGGGCTTATAAGTCTTGCATATCATCTATCTCTTAATTATATATGTGTATTGCTTTGATAAAAATGAATGTTACTTCCAATTTCATGTTACTTTTGAAAACTCAAAAAAAAAGTGAGAAAACAAGCAAAATACATTTGTCTCTTTTAAAATGAACTTTCAATTTCAGAACAGTTTTAGATGTACAGAAAAAAAATGAGAGGATAATATACAATTCTCTCATATTTGGCACGAGATTCTCACTTCAGCCACTGGGAAATCTTTCACTTGGATTCAGAATCAGTATGTGTGTGTGTGTGTGTGTGTGTGTGTGTGTGTGTGGCATTTTTTGGACATTTAAAAAATATTCTGACACTGAAAGATGATCTAAATTCATTTTTCATATTTTCTTTCCCAATCCTGAATTCAAACAGGTCTTCAAGGACCCCTGAAGGAACCAAGATAGGATGCTAGTTATACATGTGCTTTCAAGACCACTTCCCAATCAAATGAAAATGAGGAAAAATAATGTCAGAAAATCAAATAGAGAAAAAAATTAGCATAAGTAAGACATTACAGCATATTACAACTATTATATGTGACTTTTTGAAATTCTGGAGAGAGGAATATCTGTTGAATGTCATCAATTCAACCTTAATTCACTGGAGGTTAAGTGTACCCTGTACTAGCATCCTTCCAGTGTCTTGCACAATTCAGGATCTAAAAACAATAGTATTACTGTTGAGGTTTTTGAAAATATGTACAATTAATTAATAGAACACTTTTGTTCATTTCCCTTAATAGTTTTATAGTTGTATCACCAAGTTCATTACTTCATTAAAGTTTTCCTTTATATTCTTTTCCAGAAACATTATTAAGTAACTCATATTGCTGTCAGAATCTGCCTCAATAATATGTTTGCTGCCATGATTGTCTTCCGCCACAGCTCTGTGGAAGATCTTCTTTCTTATTTTGTCTATCAATTTTTTAAAAATCTACTTCATTCTTAGAGTACAGAAGCCTTATTCCTAGTGGACATTTTTGGAAAATAAAACTCCTTGATTTTAGAGCTCAAAATCATTTTTTCTTGAAAAGAAAGCCACCTTTAAAATAATAACTATCAGAATGGTCAAGGATTAATCTTACTTTTAATTAAGAATATAATTTGTTAATGTTTTTCTTAACATATTACTCAGCTTCAGCTGCACCCTCACTTCTTATCTTCCAAATGTATCTAAAAACAAGTCCATTATCACTCTTTTTCTTTGGACATTACCTTATAATCCAAGCACTATAGCTGGGCGCGGTGGCTCAAGCCTGTAATCCCAGCACTTAGGGAGGCTGAGACAGGAGAATCATGAGTTCAAAGCCAGCCTCAGCAACAGCGAGGCACTAAGCAACTCAGTGAGACCCTGTCTCTACATAAAACACAAAATGGGGCTGGGGATGTGGCTCAGTGGTTGAGTATCCCTGAGTTCAATCCCCGGTACCAAAAGAAAAAAGAAAAAAGAAAAACCAAGCACTATGCCAAGGCTTCAGGATATTAGTAAAATAATTCCCACCCATCAAAGAGGTCACCACTAGAACATTCATGAAACCAAACCCTCCAGCATATTGTCTGTGTAAAAGTCTCCTATCTCTTTGAGTATTATTCCCCACTAATAACTCTTTTCATTACATGTTCAACACACTGTGTCCTATGGACTTTTTCTTTGTCTAATGACCATAGTGAGGAAAATTTAAGGACTTGATGATATAAGAGACTATTAAACAGTTTGAAATGCTGGAAAACGAAAATACTTATACAAAGACATTAGAAGTTAATTTTAGAAATATAAGTGGGATGATATCACTGAGTCATCTATTCATTGTAAGCTATTCAGGAATAGACAGGAAGAAAACATTGGAACACATGACTATTGAATGTTTTTCAGTGATTATATATGGAGTTTCCCAACTAGCATTTTTCTTGAAGCTCTTGCAGACACAACTAAGATTAGATTCTCACCTGTGTTCATGATAGAAACAAATGTCGTTAATGCAGGCTGAAGCTGAAAAACTGCAAATCTTTTGAGTAGGGATTCTTGTAAGTTATCTTTGCTTCTTATATCCTTGTACATTTATTAAAACATGGTTATAAAGAAGATATCTTTAATGTGGAAATTAAAGCAGTATGAAATATGTTTCAAGTGCTAGTTTCAATTCATAGGTTCATAGGGCAGGCTAGAGCCAGCTCGATTTGGTCTTTCCATGTGATTTTTGTTCTGCTCCATAAATTGAAGACTATAACAGTCACTTCCAGTTTTAGTTACTATTATCAGATGTGCTTTTCCATTATTTTCATTGATTTCCTATAGGGGACTTGGAGATTTCTTTTGTTCTCAAAAGAGTGGTATGAAAATTCCTCAGAAAAGCTGCAATGGAACCACCATTTGACCCAGATATTCCACTCGGTTTATACCAAAGGACTTAAAGTCAACATATTATAGTGATGCAGCCACATCAATGTTTATAGCAGCTCAATTCACAGTAGCTAAACTATGGAATCAATCTAGATGCCCTTCAACAGATGAATGGATAAAGAAAATGCGATATATATTGATATATATATATGATGAAATGTTATTACTGAACCTTAAAGAAGAATGAAAATATGGCATTTGTCAGTAAATGGATAGAGCTGAAGAATATCATGCTAAGCAAAATAAACTAATCCCAAAAAAACAAAGGTCAAATGTTTTCTCTGATATGCAAATGCTAATTCACAATAAGGGGTGGGTGCTAGGGAAGAATAGTTACTTTAGATTAGGTAGAGAGGAGTGAAGGGAAGGGAGAGGGTACAGAATTAGGCAGGATAGTAGAATCAATCATACACTACTACCCTATGTGTATGTGTGTGTGTGTGTGTATAAAAAATATATATGACTGGCAGTATTCTACATCATGTAGAACTAGAAGAATGAGAAATTATACTCCATCTATATATATTGTATCAAAGTGCATTCTACTGTCATGTATAACTAATTAGAACAAATTTTAAAAACTGCCAGAAGTCTTGTTGTCTTGGCTTTACCAGGTTTGATTCTTTATAGTCTAGTAGAGAAGGGTGGTATTTCCACCAGCACATATTTTGGAGTTCAGGAAATTAGCTATCATTTACTTTAGTTTGTCAATGTTACATAATTTTTTAACATTTTTTATCACAGTTATTCTGCTTGTTTTCTGTGCTTAGTTTAGGGGTAACATAAAACCTATTCACTGCTACTGTCATCTTCCCAAAATATCTGTTTTTATTTTTAGGTAATTTTCTTTATAATACTAAGTCATTTCACTTGTGATCACAAAATATTTGATATTTTGTATTTGATATTCAAGAAATTGAAATTATTATTATTATTATTCTTTGGTACTAGAGAATGAACTCAGGGGCACTCGACCACTGAGCCACATCCCCAGCCCTATTTTGTGTTTTATTTAGAGACTGGGTCTCACAGAGTTGCTTAACACCTTCTGTTGCTAAGGCTGGCTTTGATTCTCCTGTCTCAGCCTCCCAAAGTGCTGGGATTAAAGGCACCTGGCTAAGAAATTGAATTTTTTCTGCTTGAGTGATTGGAATGACATGCTGATTGGTAAGTTGATTATAATATCCAAAATGAAAATTTCAAAAGAGCAAAAAATGTATTACCTCAGTCTACCTACCATAAAGTAAAACATAATTGTCTCACTGAATATTTTGATTATGGAAAACTTAATCTCAAATTTATCAAATCAATATTACTGATATGTATTATAGCAGTTTGCATGGAAGATCCCTCAAAAAACATCTGCCCAGAATCTGGGAATGTGACAGTATTTGGGAAAAGGGTCTTTGAAGTTAAGAATTTCACAGTAAGAACATACTGAATTATATTTGACCCTAAACTCAATAACAGGGTCCTTAGGAGAAAAAAGGAGACCACAGAGAGGAAAAGTTAATGTGAAGATAAAGGCAGAAATTGGAATCATGCATCTACAAGCCAAACCAAGGACTGTGGGTACCAGCAGAAACAGAGAGAGGCATGGAGTGGATTCTCCCTCAATCCTCAAAAGGAACCAATACTGCCTATACCTTGATTATGTTACCTGTGACTGCAGAACTGCAAAACTCTGGTGTTTTGAGATACTCAGTTTGTTAAAATTTTTTATGGTAGCACTGGAAAACTAATACATATATTATCATCATCAAGCATCATACCTTTCTCTGTTTTTAAAAATTGTTCACAATCAACAAAATATGACATTATTACTCAGCCATCAAGAAGAATGAAATTATGGCATTTGTTGGCAAATGCATGGAACTGGAGAATATCATGCTAAGTGAAATAAGCCAGTCCCCCAAAAACAAAGGCCAAATGTTCTCTCTGATAGGTGGATGCTAACCCACAACAAGGGAGGATAGGGAGGTAAAGTATAGAAGTTCCTTGGATTAGAAAAAGGAGAATGAAGGGAAGGGATGGGGGATGGGAATACAAAAGACAGAATGAATAGGACATAACTTTCCTATGTTCATATATGAATACATGACCAGTGTAACTCCACATTGTGTACAACCACAAGAATGGGATCCTATAGGTTAACATTGAAACAGTATAATGAATTGGAATAGGAAGAGTGAAGTTTTTCACTTTTTATTTTGCGCGTTTCGGTATATTTTGAATATTTATAATAAGAATTACTATTTTTATGCAGCCAGCATGTAGCTGAGCTCCAAGTGTAGGCCCTTTCTGCCTCAATCTCAGAACAGGAACTAAATCAGAAATTTCTGAAATTTAAACAAATCTTCCAAAGAAAAAAGACTCTTTCACATCATATTAAGAAATCAATATTTTACTCTGGAATCTAGGTTTCTAGAATCTAGACTTTCTATGGAGAACACAGGGCATAGTTTACATTGCATAATAACCACTATTCCACTCCTTGCGCATGCGAGGCAAGAGCTCTACCACTGAGCTACATCCCCAGTCCTAATACTGGCATTAAACATATCTTTTCTTTCCCAAGCAGCTCTACAATTGCCCTCTGGGTTGCTGTCTTAATCCTCCAGGCTGACTTCAGTCTTGTTTGGCTCAGCCTTCTCCACCCAGTCCAGGGACTTTGGCTATCTCTGCCTCTCCTTTCCTGAAGCACTTTCTCTGTTCCATCTCTCCAATCTTACATTCCTACCTTTACCACCTAATTCTGTCCTCCTGTGCAGGTGAGGCAATCTTCATAAGGAAGTTATAAGGAAGATTTTCGCACTTAGCAAACAAAAGATCTTCTGAGCTGTCTTCTTAGGGAAAAGGGAGGTAATTGTAAATAATTTTTTTTTCTGTCATAAATTTTTAAAGGATCACACTTGTAAATTAAGAAAATTAAAAATAAAAGAACTAAGACTTTTTTACCAAAAAAAAAAAAAAAAATGGGATCCTAATTGGAATGGTCATATTCCATGTATATATAATATGTCAAAATACACTCTACTATCATTTATATCTAAAAACAACAAATAAATTTTTTAAATAAAATCAAATATACCATTAGCAAATGACTTGAGAAATTAGTCTTTCAACATATACTGCTAGATTATTGGATAGCCACATATTTTTAGAAATAGATCCTAAAAACATGTTTCAAATCTTAAACAAAATATAATTCAGAATAAATCAGACTCAAACGCAAAATATAAAACCACAAAACTTTTACAAAAAAAATAAGAGAACATATGTATGGCCTTGCGTTTAGTGATGAATTTTCAGATACAAACCAAAAAGCACAATCCATGGGGAAATAATAAATAAATTAAACTTTATTAAAAGTAAAACATTTTTCCCTTAAAAAAAAGCCACAGGTTGGGAGGAAATATTTGCAAACGACATATATGATAAAATGCTTTTGTATAAAATATATAAAGATATCATAAAACTCAATAATAAGAAAATAAGAAATTAAAAATGAGTTAAACATGCAAACACTTGAGAAAAGATGATATAAGGATGGCAAATAAATTCATGAAATTATGTCTAACACCACTGTCATTAAAAATTAAAACTACAATGAGATACCACTATGCAACTTCAAATGGAAAAAAATTAAAACCTAACAATAAAAACATGCTACCAAGGATACTGAAGAATATCTCAGTCATTACTTGTGGGGAATGCTGTGGCAAAGACACCCTGAAAGGTGGTTTAACAGTGTGCTATAAATAAAATATAGACTGACTCTATGGATCCCCAAAAGCTTTCCTAGAAATCAGGTGAACTGAGCACATGTTCACATGAAAACCAGTACACAAACTTTATTGCTGTACACAGCCTTAAAACCTAGAAACAACCAAAACATCTTCAAATGGATAATGTGTGAACAATCTCTAGCACCTCCAATCAGTGGAATATTATTCAATGAAACAAAGGAAAAAGCTATTAACTCCTAAACAACATGCTTACCTCATAGATGGTCTTTGCTAAGTGAAAGGATAAACCCTCAAAGGCTGCATGTAGTATGATTTTATTCATGCAACAGTCTGGAAAAGGCAAAACTGTAGGGGTAGAAACCAGATCACATTTTGCAAAGAATCAGTGGGGGCTGGTATGATTGACTTCAAAGGAAATATATCAGAGAAATTTTAAAGTGATAAAACACTTCTGTATGATAACAGGGTGGTCAAAATCCATTGTTACATCAGAAAGAATGAACTTAGATGTGTGCAAAAAATTTTTAAATCCAGTTGTGATGTTGTAGGAAGCCAAGATTTAAATGTGAACTACAGCAGATGAATCTAACAGCATTACAAATGCATAACATAAATGCACCAAATGGGTTGAGTTGACCTAAGTAACTTTAGAATTGAATGAGATTCAGATATCAGTATGATATCAGTATCACATTTAGTTTAATATACATAGACAAATAGGTATATAGCTGGAGAAACAGATGGATAGAAACAGAAACACTTATAGGCACGTGTTAGAAACACTTTAAGGCATTTGTTAGTATACCACTATAGATCGAATGTTTATCCAAATGTTTACCCCAAAATGCACATGTTGTAATCCTAACACCCATTGTAGTAGTATTCAGAGAGGACAGCTTTGGTGGTTGATTAGGATCTGAGGACAAAGCCCTCATAATTGCCTCTTAGATGCAATAATTTTTTATATTTGTAATGTTTTTGAATTTATAATGCTGCAAACCCCACATGACTGAGATTAGAGCCCTTATGGAAAAAGGCCCTTGAAAGCTCCTTCACTGCTTCCACCATGTAAGGATAGAGGGAGAAGACTGTGAACAGGTAAGGGACTCACACCAGACACCAAAACTGCCAACCCTGATCTTGAACTTTCCAGACTCTAGAATAGCAAGAAATAAATTTCTGCTTTTTATAAGCCACACAATATATGTTATTCTTTTATGAAAGCCTTAACTAAGTATATACTTACATATGTTCTAGTTCTTTCTGAAAGATCTGCAAACAATGACATGACGGTAGCAACCACAAGTTCATGAGACATCTTAGTCAGATCTATATACCAACATCCTCTTGAATTCCTAATACACAGAAATTGTGAGAAGATAAATATTTAATCTTTTAAATTGCAAAATCTGGAAAAAAACATTTTTATGTAGCAAGCAAATCATTAATATGCATTCTAATAATGTCTTTCAGAACTATTTCTTCCTGGTCCAGGATATAAACTAAGATTATGCATCAGAATCAATCATCATGTCTCTATAGGTTTCTGAATTATACAATGGTTTCTGAACTTGTCATTAATTTTGCTTATATGAAGTTTTTTAAAGAATGCAAGTAAGTTATTTTAAAGTGTTCTTTAGTTTTAGTCTATCTGATATTACCTCATAATTAGATTTAGGTTATGAATATTGGGCTGGAATATTTATAATTCATGTTTATTGTGGGATGATATTTTATGGCAGCAGATAATTTTAAATGAATTCAGTCTAAATAAATGAAATAAGAATTGATAAGCAAATTATAGTCCTTTTGAACAATAAAATCTAGTAAGAGCATTAAATAATATCATATAGATGCATTTTTATCAACAAATTTAGGATAACATATTGCTTGGAAAAAAGAAAAACAAGTTCCAATGCTGAAGGCATGATTTAATCTCATTGATTAGATTCCAGAATGTAAATACAGTTGTCGTTCAGAATCTGAGGAAGACTGGTTCCACGACCTCATGCAGATACAAAATCTGCAAATGTTCAAGTCCCTTATATAAAATTTGCTGGTACTTGCATATAACCTACAAACATCCTCTTGTGTACTTTAAACTATCTCTACATTACTTATCACGCCTAATATAATATAAATAGCACATAAACAGTTGTTGTACTGTTTAGGGAATAATGTCAGGTAATTTAAAAAAGCCTTTATTTCAAATATTTTCTATCTGTATGTAGTTGAAACTTCAGATGAGTCTATGAATATGGATAGCCAACTGTGTTGATTTTGTGTATGTGTTAAAGCAAAAAATGATATCTATCAATTATTATGTGTATCCAGGTTCTTTTCCTTTTGGAGGAGGGGCATTGGGTATTGAACTCAGAGACACTCGACCACTGAGCCACATCCTCAGTCCTATTTTGTATTTTAGAGACAGGCTCTCACTGAGTTGCTTAGTGCCTTGCTTTTTGCCGAGTTTGGCTTTGAACTTGTGATCCTCCTGGCTCAGCTTCCCAAGTCACTGGGATTACAGTTGTGTGCCAACGTGCCTGGCATGTTCTGGTTATTTTCTGTATTAAGTATATTATTGCTTAGGCAATGGAATAAGCCATTAGTTGCTCTTTGAAACATAAATGAATTTGCAGTGAGTAATATAAGTTTATAACACACGTTCTAAGATCATAAGACTATTTTATAATTCAACCACATGACCAAGTTACACAATAAATTTTACTATGCATATTATTAAAATATGCTATAGATGTTTCTATATCCATTAACAGGAAAGTAATATTAGTAAAAGAGAAATACCAGTAACATCATTCAATACAATTAACATGTACATATCAATGGGCTACTATATCACAAATATTCCTTACATTCCAAATAGAAAGAGAACTAAGGAAGCCGGCTGCGGTGGCTCAAGCCTGTAATCCCAGCACTTAGGGAGGCTGAGACAGGAGAATCGTGAGTTCAAAGCCAGCCTCAGCAATGGCAAGGCGCTAAGCAACTCAGTGAGATCCTGTTTCTACATAAAACACAAAATAGGGTTAGGGATGTGGCTCAGTGGTCGAGTGCCTCTGAGTTCAATCCCTGGTACCCCCCCCCCAAAAAAAAATAGAACTAAGGAAACAGAATGTAAAGGAAAAGACAATTGTAGATTTCATCCTTCAAAACAAAATAATTCCTTTTCAACTGCTTGAAATTATACACTTAAGTAAAACTATTTGGTGGCTTTTTTGAGGTTATAATTTTCAGAGAATTTATAATATTATGTTTAAATAATTCAAATTTGTTCTTATTAAATGTTTTTAGTATTTCTCTCCTAAAATATGCATTACTTCTTAGAATATTACCCACAAGTTAGTTTCCATCAGCTATGTGCACATAAATACATAGGTATGGAGGATACAAAATGTATAATAATCCTATAGTGTAGAGCTTTTAAACAGTTATAAGAAATGTTTCATAAAATTACATATCAAGAGCCGGGCGCTGTGGCGCAAGCCTGTAATCCCAGCACTTAGGGAGGCTGAGACAGGAGAATCGCGAGTTCAAAGCCAGCCTCAGCAACAGCAAGGCACTAAGCAACTCAGTGAGACCCTGTCTCTACATAAAACACAAAATAGGGCTGGAGATATGGCTCAGTGGTCGAGTGCCCCTGAGTTCAATCTCCAGTACCAAAAAAAAAAAAAAAAAAAATTACATATCAAGGCAAGGTGTATAATCACCAAAAGGTATAAATACTGTGAATCAAAGAACTCTTGAGGATGTCATGACATAATGCATATAAAGGTCTAAGAATTTTACCTGTTCTTGGGCAGAATGTCAGAAATATTGGATTTCTATCTTTCTGTTAAAAGAGCAAATTAACTACATATAAGTGAGATTCATCTTGCTTCTACCTAGATAAATTTCTAGGCATTTAATAGACTTTCATGAGAGAATAAAAGTGAAGTCTCAAAATAAATTGTTATATAAGAAAGCATAGATATAAAACAAATACTTGGAATTTCTGACAAATTTTTACATGATCAAGTGCTTTGGAATAATATACTCAGCGCATCTATTCATAGCTAGAATAGTATTTGCCTCTTTTAATTTCTATCCATCTTCCTTCCCATAGTTTTTGCTCACTCATTTTTTATACTGAGTGTTGTGTTTCCCAAACAGATATATATCTAACATGATACCATTTATATCTTTTAAATTCAACAGCTAGTGTTTGCTTTACTATAATCCATATCTTTTTGCCTCTCCTTGAAAATTTCCACTTACACATTCCATATGTTTCTGAGCATTTGACAGCATCTGTTCATCTCTGTAAATGTTCAGGTCTTTATAATTTAAATCAATTTTTCTTAAGTAATAGATACAACTTGGGCTTGACAGAACATTCTACCACAATATATTAGTAATTTAGCATTTTCTCCTCTATTTTCATGGAAATGCCAGTCTTAGTTGGGTCTTCATTCTTAATTTATTAGTAATGAAATGAAGCTTCATGTTTTTTTGCCTTGAATTAATTTCAGAATCAGCTCAGAGACAAAGAGAAGACAGGTACACTAAATACAAATAAAACACAGTGGCATTTTTTTTGTTTCGTTCAGTGTAAAGATCAATAACTTTGCCTGAGCACACACAATATCTGAGATTTAGATGGATATGCAATTATATGAGTCAAAAATACACCTATGACCATAAAAACATAGTCTTAAATAAAATTGTAAGGAAGCATATCGCTGCTTTTGCCTTCATGTTCATAAAGACCATGACTTAATGAAACAAAAGATGAACAACAGTGTTCTATCATTGAGAAGGTAATAACACGATTATGTTGTTTTTGTTTTTGTTAAGAAAGAAGTATAATGATAGTAGGAATGAATATTGCAAAGAAATTTAACTGAAGAGAGTTTGAGGAGGAAAATCTCTACTGAATAAGCAGTCCTGAAAAGTTTAAAACAGAATATGATAGCTACTAAATAGAACTGTAAATAAATTCTTCCAGATACTCAAAGAATAGATGGTTGATTGTGACTATGTGATCCACAAAGCTTGCATTGAAGATGGGTCTTAGAAAATGGGCAAGCCTCTGCTGAGCAGAGGAATTGAGGAAAATCGCTCTTGGTAGTTTCCCCAAGAGAAGGAGAAAAGTTGCAGATGTATCATATGAATGATAATAACAGCAAACATTTAAGTAATCCTTGCTGTGTTCTCAGTGCCTTACACATATTAGCTAATTCCATCCCTATAAGAACACTCTATATTTGCTACTAGTAACATTACCATTTTTCTTATGAGGAATGTAAGGCAGAGGGCTCGAGTAATTGAAACTTAATTCAACAAAATTAGTAAGGGACCCAAATTTTGGACTCAGGAAGCCTGGCTCCAAATCTGTATTCTTAATTGTTCAGCAATTCTACCTCCATAAGGCAGAACTGTAACATAATTAGATCCTAAGGTAAGAATGGAACACAAATAGCTTGAGTGCTGAGGCACTCTGAGGCACTATTGGCAGACGTCTGCAATCAATATTAACATACTTTCCCACTCAACCTCAGATTGCTTAAGTCATCATAATACAAAACCACTGTTAATAAATCATACTGACTTGGGAGTTGAAAACTATGTTATATGCCTACTAGAATAGCTAATTCTATCAATATAAGAATGAATTGAAAAGATTAAGAGCTGCAGACTGGGAGAATAACAATATATTTTTGTTATACTTTAGGCTAAAAAGAAACAAAATGGAACCAAATTAAGACAATTTCACTGAAGTAGAAAAAATATATGTTAAAAACATTTTCCAACTAGATTAGATGCTCTGAGAAGCAAGGAATGAACCTTGTAACTATACCATATGCCTTTGCACAGATCAATGACTTTATTCCTATTGAAAATTCAGTATTCCACAGAGACTTATTTGGTTCTAGCATGAGAATATATCACAAGAAAAAGCAGCCTTATTGTCTTATACAGACAGAAAACATGATATTAAATGTATTACTAAGGAGAACAGAAACTGATAGGGAGAAAATGACTTTGTCTCACATGGAAGTTTCCGAAGAGCCTGCTCTCTTAGTATTTGGGGACAAGGAAACCCAAAATCTACATATAGTTAGGACAGCTATTTGCCAGCTAAACCATCTGGTCTTGATCACTTCTTCACAAATACCTATGACTGGAGATGCTTGGGGTAGATGGAGCAGGAGGGCACAAAGTAGAAACCTTGGTTCAACAGAGAAATCATTTCTATCTTACTCCTTCTGGGTGTTCACATTACGCACAATCCCTGAACAAAAGGTTCTTGAACAACCCTGTCAATGCTGTAATATCCAGTCCTCTATTCAATGTATAAAATGTGTTTTTATCTGCTTAAGAAGATTTTGTAGTTGCTCTGAATATTTATAGTCACCTCATCTGATTTTATTTTATAGTTTGAGTCTTAAATGTTTGGTGAAGACATATTCTACCTTTTTAGTACACAATTGGTTCTTGTTGAGCAAGTACATGAACTTCCACGTGAACCATCCGTACTCTTCAAGCTTTAGTTATTAAACTCTTTATCAGAATCCTGACACCCAAGATGTTACTACTCTTCCCCAAGTCATGCTATTTCTTTTCTTTTCTTTTTAAATTTATTTATTTATTTTTATGTGGTGCTGAGGATCGAACCTAGTGCCTCACCCATGCTAGGTGAGTGTTCTACCACTGAGCCACAAACCAGCCCCCAAGTCATACTATTTCTACTAAACTATTCTATTAAATTCTATTCTATTCTATTAAATTGAGACTTGCACACTGTATTACAAGTATTTTACCATTAGAGGCAACAACAACAAACCACATTATAGTTAAAAGTATGCTGTTTACCAGCTAAACCATCTGGTCTTGATCACTTTTTTAAATTGAATGTGATATGTTTTCGCCACATCTTTAATCTCCTTTCACATATAAACAGCAATATCTAGTGATCTCCGTGGACTATAGTGCAGGATATAAACTATATTGCCCAGTGTTTATTTATTGGGATTCTGGTGTAAGAAAGAACACGGAGTTTGTCAAATTTTGCCTCTTCATAAGACAAGTCTCAATGGAAAACAAAATTCTACATAGATGTTTCAAATCAAAGGATGTGATAAAAGAGAACATTTATAGAGCACAATCAGGGTTACAAAGAACAGCAAGCAATGCTGAAGCATCCAAGCTGAGCAACAGCATAAGCTATATTAATTTCCATGGGAGCTGAAACAGAAGAAGAGGAGAGGGAAGAAACTGAGCTGAAGAAGGAGAAAGAGGATCTGAGGAGGGGCCAACAGGCAGCAACTGCAGTCATGGAGAGATGCAACAATTTCGAAAAAAGTCTCAAGGCCAGAGGGAGCAGGAAAGAAATATTCAAAATGTTCTTTTCATTTGTACTCTAATCTACTGGTGGCTTCCATTGACAAAACCCAGCCAAAGAGAACATGTTGGAGAAGCATTCCACAGGAGTTGAATATTGAGAAAAAGAATAGAGAAAAAAACAGTAAAGAACATGTGTGGGGAAGAGCAAACTGATGATCAGTTTATACTCCTTTACTCACTGAGCCTCAATGTATCTGTAAAGTAAGTACAATATAATCACTCTACATTGGACCTTTGAGGACTACATACAGGTAAAGTATTGGACACATAGGCTACTCATGTTAGAAGTTCAATGAAGGTGAGCAGAAATTAATATTAATATTAATATTATTGTAGGGCTGGGGTTGCAGCTCAGTGGTAGAGCGTTTGCCTAGCACGTGTGAGACACTGGGTTCAATCCTCAGTACCACATATAAATAAATTAAAAAACAAAGTTATTATGTCCATCTACAATAAAAATGTTTTTAAAATTAATATTATTGTAAAAAGTGTTATAAAGTTGCAAATACAAAACAGAAAGTTTCAGTTTCATTATATAGCCATAGATTTTAACAAAATTTTGGCAATGTAGGTTGACAAATGTCAAGTGATTTACCTGAATAAAGTCTTTAATGAAAAAAACAGAAGAAATATACCAAGCATAGGCTCAAAAGAGGACAGGCATTTTAATGACTGTAACCATCAAACCACAACATTTTGCTCTCAAAATAACATTAACCACATGTATACCTCAGAAAGGGAAAAGAAGGCTCATTCTCAGGAAAACTGAACAGGATACAGTTAGAACTAAAGATTGCAGGTTGGATGATTTGGGAGATGGGGGGTGGGGTAATATTTAAACAAACAACAAAAGAACAAAACATCCTACAGACCAAAAAGCTCCATGCTGTACTTCAGACACTGAGCCCTGGAAGCTAAGCAGAAAGATGGAGTATTCGTCTTTGGAGGAAAACTTCAATACCAGAGAAAAAGTTCCAAACTGATATTTTGAGCTCCTTTAACAAAATGGTTTATTCCCTTACTGATATTTTAATGAATTGAATTTCTCACAATCATTCTAAAATGAATTCTATGAATTCATAAGTATATATGAGTACTTTGCAATAAGTACTTTGCAATAAGTTTTTAATAAAGGAATGAACTCAAATATGTTTATAAGCAAATATTTCTAGACATTTAGACATAGGAGATAATCCTCAAACACAAAAACAGAGGGAGGGAGAAAAAGGGAGACTAAATAAAATTACAAAATAGAGAAAATAAGTAGATTTTGACAAAATAGAGATCATAGAGCAGAAGAAAACTATAAAATCTCCAAAAATATGTTTGTTGACCAACGTTTCTAGCAGTACAATTCACAATAGCTAAGCTTTTGTACCAATCTAGATACTCATCAGTGGATGAATACATAAAGAAATTGTGGTATATATACACAATGGAATATTATTCAATCATGAAGAAGAATGACTTTATGACTCTTGTCAGTAAATGGATGGCTATGGAGACTATCATGCTAAGTGAAATAAGCCAATCCCAGAAAACCAAAGGTTTAATGTTCACTCTGATATATGGATGCTAACCCACAATAGGGTTGGGGGGAGAATAGACGTTCAGTGGATTAGACAAAGGAGAATGAAGGGAAGGGACGGGGTGGGAATGGGAAATTCCATGGAATACATCTGACATAATTGTCCTGTGTTACATTTATGAATACACCACAGTGTATCTCACCATTGTGTACATACACAAGACTGGGATCTTAATAAGAGTAAGATATATTCCAAGCTTGTATATATATTTTCAAAATGGTTTCTACTATCATGTATAACCAAAAAGAACTAATAAAAATTTTAAAAATAAATAAATATAATGCAGTTTTCTGGGGAAAAAGGTTTGATGATCTTAAAAGAGAATCTTATTTAAAAACAAATGCTCAAAAAATAAGAAAAAAACCCTATTATACATATATATGCATATATATGTATATACATATTTTTAAATTGCACATTTATTTATAATATACATAAGTGTTTGAAATATTTCTATATTATCCAAATAATAAAATTTAAAGTCACCAACAATAGGACAAACAGATATTATGTGTCTCTGGTTGTAATGTATAGAGATAATAATAGAGATTCAATATCATTTCCCCAAACTATTTAATCTTAATTTAATTATGCAAAATGTGACATTAAAATTGAGAAATAGTCTGCAAAACAACTGAAATTGATCCTTCAAAATAATCTTACAATTAAAATAAAAACTGAGAAACCATCTAAATTACAAGAAACTGAAGAACTTTCTCCAATATAAAGAACATTTCAGCTTTAAAGAACATTAGAGGGAATGTAAAAATAGACTGCATACTGAAATTTTCCTCATATTAATGCTCTATAAAATAACAGAATCAAATTAGCTATACTCCCAAGGTAAAATATTTTTAAGATAGTATCCTATATCCAGCCAAACTATTAATAAACAGGAACAATAATAGTTTTAAACATACATTTTAGACATGAAAGTTCTCAGAAATTTCAATTCCTATTCACTGTTTTTAGGAATTCACTGGAGGCTTGTCTTCCAAAACCATATTAAGGAGTGTTCCAGAAATAGAGGTAGACAAAAGAAACCATTATCTGTCCAAATGGCAGCAGGAGTCTAGAGAACCTTATGATAGTCATCAAGGGCAAAATGGTATAGAAAGAATAGTGTGGATTGAAGTTCTAGAACATGTGGAAAGAATAGAGACTGGTATGCACGAAATTATGCTTGTAAGAAAAAGAGTGCTTCCACAGTTTTGCAACTGTGAATTGTGCTGCTATAAACATTGAAG
>PVHX01002646.1:80189-162570 GCA_004024805.1 Geosciurus inauris | reverse complement strand
ACCAGGCAAGGACAGTGCAAAGTCACAGGCCCCTCCTACTTAGGAAGAGGAATGTAAAAGCCCAGAAAGTAATGAAGGAAAGCTAGCAGCACAGAAAGGGGGACTGTGCAGGACGGCCAGCTGGGGGTTGAGGTCAGTCTGGTGGTTTAGCATCAGAGAAAGAGCCCAGCTGGTTGCTGCAGGGCTGTTGGAGGAAGCAGCCAGGGTCCTGAGCTGCCTGAGGGTGGAGGAGTGGGAGGGAGGAGGAGGGGTGGGAAGAGATGGAGAGTCGGGGAGCCAGGGGTGCAGGGAGCAGCCAAGGGAGGGATCCAGCAAAGGGCGTCTGCAAAGGCCAGTCCCACCCCAGGTCAGCCTCTCAGCCCTGTGCTCCTTCCTCCAGACAACCCCTTCCCTCTCCTCCTCCTGAGCTCCCAACTCCCTCTGACACCTGGAGCAGGGGACGGGGACCAGAGAGGAACGGTGGTGGGCAGCTCATTGCAGAGGTCTCTATCTCGGCACACGTGAGTGTAGGAGATGACAGAGAGCCCAGGGCCTGTCCTGTGTTCAGTGACTTGGACCTCCTGATCCTGTGCTGAAGTGCAGCCCTTGGTGAGCACCAAGTTCACTTGGGGTCCTAAAAAGAAGGGAGTGGGTGGGTGAGGGTGGCCAGCAGGACTCCATCATTCTAGAGAGAGAGGTTGTCAATGGAAGTGGGTGAGATGCTGGAGAGCAGGGGACTGGGCTGAGCGGGAGGGTTGGGTCTGAGGACTCAGGGTCCCTTCTCACCATTCTCTATGAGCACTAACGTGTCTTGGCAACCCTCGCCGAACTCACAGGTTGTCTTGCCATTTGTCCACTCCACAGGCATCCGTGACACGTTCTGCACAGACTCTATGGCCGCCCACTGGCAGTCCAAAGCCTGCACACCTGGGAGGGGGAGCAAATCCATCTTAGTAGTTTCCCAGTTGACCTCCACAGAAATCCACTTCCACGTTAGGGTCTTCACTCACAGGGCAGCAAGAAGGTGACCCCCAGTAGGGCCAGCAATGGTGCAGGACTCATTACCAAACTGTGGCTGCAAATCCCCTTTATGCTCTTTAACGAGAACCACAGACCTTTTATATCTTGTTACCCAAGGCATCCCAGGAAACGGTGGAGAGGGCAGGGCATTGCTAAATGTATCCTGGGCCCCACCCTCTAAAGGCCCCAATATCGCTGCGGCCCCTCCTCCCTCAGACCCAGGAGTCCAGGCCCAGCCCTCCTCTCTCAGACCCAGGGGTCTGTCCCCCACCCCACCATCCTCACTGGAGATTTTCGTGTTCAGGCCCAGCTTCCTCCACAATTGGAAATGGACTTATCTTGACCACTGGTGTCCCACTGGAGCAGACCCTAGGCCTCTTTGCTCCTGAGTCCACTTTGTGGGTCCCTGCTCCCATTCTGGTTCAAAGTCATTTGGGAGCATCGTTACCTCATCCTGTGGCACTCTGGCCACCTTCTAGTCCCAGGTTGGGAGACAGCTTAACTGCCTGTGAGGATATCATTCAGTGTGCATTGGCTGGTCCTCATGTCCCCTGTCCCATCCTCCGCCCCCACTTACTTCTTTCTTTCTTTCCATCTTGTATTGTTTCTTTCTTTCTTTCTTTTTTTTTTTTGGCACTGGGGATTGAACCCAGGGATGCTTAACCACTGAGTCACATCCCCAGCCCTTTTTTTTTTTTTTTAATATTTTTTTAGTTGTAGATAGACACATGTCTTTATTTTATTGCTTTGTATGTGGTGCTGAGGATCGAACCCAGGGCCTCACGCATGCAAGGCAAGCGCTCTACCACTGAGCTACAATCCCAGCCCCTCCCCAGCCCTTTTTAATATTTTATTTAGAGACAGGGTCTACCTGAGTTGCTTAGGACCTTGCTAAATTGCTGAGGCTGGCTTTGAACTTGTGATCCTCCTGCTTCAGCCTCCCAAACTGCTGGGATTACAGGCGTGTGCCACCACACCTGGCTAACTTTCCTTTTTATTCCTCTTTTCATGACCCTCAGGCTTTCTTTTCTGTCCTCCCTTCACAGCACAGCATAGGCCCTGGAGTCTTCACTTCTCTGCCACCTGGGAAGAAGCGGGGGATGGTATGGAGGCTGAATGTCTATGAATAGTTAGGACATTCCTTGCCAGTGTAAAGTTTCTTCCCCACAAATAGATGGGAGAGGTGGTATGCTAAAAATTCAACTTTTCAGAAAACCACATCCACGAATGTTGACTATTTTTGTAGTGCAAATGCTTAAGTTAACAACCAGATCCCCAAACTTCTGCATATTTAACAATCCACTCCTGCAAGCCCATGCAAAGCTTCACCCTGGGTAGGAGCAAGAGAGGAGAGAGTAGGGCTTCTGTTAGCGACTGCAGAAGCTCTGTGCAGATATATCGTGAAATGAAACAGAGAGGCAGAAAAGGGTGAGAACAGGAACAGAGATGAAAGTGAAATGAATATGTAACTTGCAACTACGTATTTATTTTTGCCATCTCCATGCATTCTATTTTTCTGTTTGCAAATTTAACATTTACAGGCAGGGACATGTTTCCTTCTCTCTTACTGTGTCTACATCACCTAGACGCTGAACAAATATTTACTGACCAAATCAATGCATGAAGAAGGAAAGGTGGCTACAGTACTGTCACCACATTCATTGAATTGTGCACTATAACATGGATCCATCCCCAAGGATTCACATTGTTGCTATGTGAATCAGGCCCTCTGGAATTGTGCTCGGCCTGAAGCAGTGCCCCAGGAGGATGAGAGAAGGGAAGGGTGGGCAAAGTGTCAAACAGGGTCAGAGGTACTCAATTAAATGCCTTGCATTAGTCGCTAAATACATGCTAAGGTTTGACTTTGTGCCAAGCAACATCTTAGTTGCTGGAGATACAGGGAAGTCAAAGGGAATTGTATCATTGCTTTCATTGAGCTTGTAGCCTAGGAAGAGAGACAGATGCGAGACAAATCCATGGACATGGAAGATACTAGACAGTTCTGGGTGCTAGGCAGAGAGTGAAAACCAGGAGACGTGAAAAGAAGTGACTGAGCTGGCTGCTCCAGGGAGGGCCTTCCTGCAGCGGAGATGTTTGAGTTGGGGAAAGAATGAAAAGCAAGAGCCAGGCATGGAAAGACATGCCATAAAAGCATTCCAGGCTGAGGGAAGAGCAGGTAAATGCAAAGGCCCTGAGATGGGATCAAGCTTAGCTTTCACAAGGATTAGACAGAAAGCAGGTAGCTGGACTGTCGTGGGTGAGAGGGACTGGAATGAGAATGGAAAGGGCCTGGAGCTGCAGACCTGAGCCAGGATATCAACAAGCTTTCCTGGGAATCTTGCCTATCTCAAGGGGCAAAGACAAAAGCTGGAGGCGGAGCTGTTTAACTACATGTCTGTCCACCCTTGGTCTCTAAAACTGCTTACTATGGGCTCTTCTCAGTTGCCTTTGATCATGTGACCTTGGATCATTGACTTCTCCAAACTTCATGGTTCTCTTCCATAAAGTAGGTGCCATGGTTTCTGCACTGCATGGGTTGTGATAAGGATTAAGATCTATATATAAGCCGGGCGCGGTGGCTCAAGCCTGTAATCCCAGCACTTTGGGAGGCTGAGACAGGAGAATCGCGAGTTCAAAGCCAGCCTCAGCAATGGCAAGGCGCTAAGCAACTCAGTGAGACCCTGTCTCTACATAAAACACAAAATAGGGCTGGGGATGTGGCTCAGTGGTCAAGTGCCCCTGAGTTCAATCCCCGGTACCAAAAAAAAAAAAAGATCTATATATAAACCAAGTTGGTTCTCCACAAAATGGTAAGATAGTTAACACAATGGGTCCTTTTTTTGAACCAAGGCCTGGTCCCAGCAATTATGTAAGCATGGACCACAACTACAAGGGAGACCCTATTAAGAGCCCAATTTTATAGGTATAGAAACTAAAATAATTTACTAAATAATTTACCTAAGGCCATTCAATGCGTCAGAGATCCATGCACCCCTTTTAGGTTATTAAGATGTTGCTAAGGACTGTCCAGACAGAGTCCACATTTCCCAGCTCCCCTTGTCTTGAGATAGACCATGTGACTAGTTTCCACCAATGGAACATGGGCAGAAATGACTCCTGTCACTTCTGAGTCTGAGCGATTGAGAAGCAGGACCGCTTTCTCCTTCCACCATTTATCAGCTAGATATTGACATCAGGGCCATCCTGGACGGAGGACAACAGCAATTTCCCCCAATACTCTACCAAGTAGACACAAGTAAAAAATAAACATTTACTATGTTAAACCATGGAAACTGAATTTGATGATGTATCTGTTACAGAGGCTAGGGTGTCTACTATCCACAATTAGGAAATATTTTTCTTGGGTTGGGTATCCTAGAAGCAGAGCCCAAGCCAGGGATTTTGTTTCAAATGTTTTATTGAGGGACAGGTCTGAAGAGATGAAGAGTGAGGGTAGCAGGAGGGGAAGAGAAAGACTACGAAAGGCTGCATCTTAGTTGGGGACTCACTGGGGTTAGACTCCACACATTGCTCCACAAAGTTGACGCCCATGAAGCGGGCTACCATTTTGGATTCCCATTCCAGGCAGTCATTGATTGTGGCCTTCCCCTGAGCTGAGAGAGTACAAGGTGTGTAGCCTTCTTAGGAAGGGACTTCCATTGGGCAAGAATCATTCTCCAGGGCTGGGGTTGTGGCTCGGTGGTAGAGCACTTGCCTAGTGCACATGAGGCCCTGGGTTCAATCTTCAGCAGCACATACAAATAAATAAATAAAGTTATTATGTCCATCTACAGCTAAAAATATTTTTTGAAAAAAAAAATTGTTCTCCAGAGAAAGGGAAACTATGAGACGTCATTAACCAATGTCAAGTGGCCAAGGGGATCAAGGTGAGAGATACCACATCCACTCCAGTGCTCGACACAGGTGTGATTCCAGGAGCTAGTTCCTGACCACTACACCATGTGGGATGCAGAGATGTTGCTGGATTTCTATGAATACCAACTTCATAATGAGAGCATATATACTAACAGTGACAAACACTGTTGTCAGTGCCATACAGTGGCGTAGTTAAAAGATCTAAGGCATTCATTGGCAGCACTGCCACTACTGGTTTTTTCCCTTGGAGTGAGGGTTGCTGTTAGATGCAACAATACAAAAATTCCTTGCTTGTCTTATGGAAGAGTGAGGGAAAGGACCTTCTCCAAGTCTTCTCAATCAAGCTGTGGCCAAGCTGGAACCAATCTTGGGCCCTCCAGACCACAGTTCAGCGAACTCATTCTGCTTTGTCCTTTTTGCCTGGACAGTGGGTTCACAGGTTACAAGAAGCCCAGATCGTGACAGAACTTTCTGTGGGTATTTACTAACGGTGGGTTAAGCCAGACCCTTTAGCACTTGGGTGCGGCATCCTCCGTGGAGACAAATATCACTCCATGCAGTATAAATACTTCTTCCATAGTAAGAAATCTTCCAGAAAACACATTTGTACCCCTCTGAGACCCCTTAGTGATGTGAGAAAGAAGTATTGCCCCTGTGGGTTTCCTCAGCTCCAGCCCCTGCCTCTTTCCCTGCCCGATCTTTCCCCAACTGTCTCCCATCTCTCATTCCTGAGCACAGCCCCAAACAGGGCCTGCTCCATGCACAATAATGTTGAAAACCTCTGATCCCACTTGTCTTCAAAGCTGCCCAAGAGTTCTCTATTTCTTGTTTGTTCCCTAATATTATTTTGAAAATTTTCTGACCTATTGAAAAACTGCAAGGATAGAATAATGACCAGGGGGCTAGGGATGCGGCTCAGTGGTAGAGTGCTTCCCTAGCGTGCATGAGGTCCTGGGTGCGATCCCCAGCACCACCAAACAGACACACAAACGACCAGATGTGTACCCTTCACCTAGATTCACCAACCATTAGCATTTTGCTTGTTTAAACACCCACAACACAAAATTTTATTTTTTTTTAATTTTAAAAATAAATTTTAGACCTTGTGACTTTCACCACTAAGTGCTTCAGCAAGAACCTCTTTAAAGTAACGACTTCAGGCCGGGGTTGTGGCTTGGTGGTAGAGTGCTTGCCTAGCATGAGTGAGGGACTAGGCTTAATCCTCAGCACCACATCAATAAATAAATAAATAAATAAATAAATAAATAAATAAATAAATAAATAAATAAAGGTATTGTGTCCATCCACAACTAAAAACATTAAAAACAACCACAACAAAAAAGAATAATGACTTCATCCAGGTGTAGTTGTAATCCCAACTTGTAATCCCAACTGCTCTGGGGGCTGAGGCAGGAGGATCACGAGTTCAAAGCTAGCCTCAGCAAGGCCCTAAACAAGTCATTGAGACCCTGTCTCTAAATAAAATATAAAAAAGGGCTGGGGATGTGGCTCAGTGGTTAAGCACTCCTGGGTTCAATACCAGGTACCAAATAATAATAATAATAATAATGACTTTGTTCTATTTAACCACATGCCCATTATCATACCCTAGCAGTATACATTACTACTATATTGTCTAATAAATAAGCCATTTTCAATGTTCATCTGTTATCCCAGTAATATCCTTTACAGTATCATTGCTTTCCCATGAGGGAGAGATATTCCAGGATCAAATACAGATTGTCTTGTCTCTGTAGTTGTCTTTAATCTACACTGTTCTGTGGCATCTTCCCCAATATGAGCCTGTCTGATGGTTTCTGGATGATTAGAGTCATTTTCATTGTTTTTGGCAATATTCTGTGTCACCCACATGTCACATCAGGAGGCCCTTAATGCCTGTTTGTTTGTTGAATTCTCAGCTAAACAAGCGCTCTGGGTGAACCATCGAGAACCATCGAGACTGGACATCCTATTTTCCACCGCAAGATGTCTGCTGCCTTGCACGCCTCATGCCCACAGGACTTCCAGAAGATTTTCCTTTATCAAAGCAAATCACACAACTCTGTGGTCCAGCTCTTCGCCCTGCTCAGTGCAGCCCCTCCACCTGGGCAGCTCATCCTCAGAATTGGTTCTGTTGATCCACTTCAAGGACTGGGAAGTTGAACCTTGGAAAGGAGAAGTGAAGGAGAAGCTTGGATGACAAAGCCAGGAAATGGTGGCCGCAGGCAGGAACCCAGGCCCTCAACACGGCTGCAATCTATCTTTTCCGCCACACCACCGCTCACCACCAAAGATATGCAAGTCGTCTAAATGACTCATTTCCAAGGCACCCCCATGTTCTCCAGCAAACAAAATATTGATTTAGCATGGATTTGTTTTCAGGTTACAGGATTTTGTGTTGCAAAGAGGAGGAGTCTAGATCATTTAATGAAAAGTTATGCTATCTTTACAGGCCTTAAGACACTCACCAAAGACGTTGAGACAAACAGGGATAAAGCGTGAGCTGGGTGCGGTGGCACACGCCTGTAATCCCAGTGGCCCCAGGGCCTGAGGCAAGGAGGATTGCAAGTTCAAAGCCAGCCTCAGCAACCCTAAGCAATTCAGTGAGAACACATCTCAAAATAAAAGATTAAAATGGCTAGGGCCCTGGCTCAGGGGTTAAGCACCCAGGGTTCAATCCCCAGTACCCCAACCCTCAAAAAAAAAGAATGAAAGATGATACTGGCATTGCCATATGCCAGTATCCTTGGATGCAGTGGCACTGGAGATTAGATTAACCTCTTAAAGGCCAATCTGACATTCAAACACCAAAACCTTTGATCTGGAGTTCCATTTTGGAAAAAAAAAAAAAAATCCCCTTAAGTATGTAAGAAGGGAAGCTGTGATATTTGGGGATTGCAGGCTTTCAGTAGAGATTCTAGAGCTGTCCTAGTTTTACTCTGAGCTGTACCATTTGATTCCTCTTTTTAGCCCTTCAATCTTCTCCCAAGTAAAATAAAGCATGGTCTGATTTTTTTAACGTTATTTTATGGAACTCAGGGGGCGCTGTACAGCTTAGCTACCTCTTCAACCCTTATTTTTAAAAATTTTTTTTTTTATTTTGAGACAAGCTCTCACTAAGTTGCTGAGGCTGGCCTCACACTTGTCGTCCTCTTATCGCAGCCTCCCAAGTTACTGGAATTACAGGCATCCACCATCAGGCCTGAAGAGACACGATTTATAATCTTTTCACCATACAGGAAAAAGAAGTAGAAAAAAGTAAAGTTTAAGGCTGGCAGTGCCGGCACTGACATCTTAGTGTTAGTAAAGAGAGTGAACTTGGCACCATGGATAGAGCCATGGGGACGGTAACACTGGCAGATTCACTTGAAAGTGTCACTGTCCTACCTCCCCTTCATCAATCAAGTCTACTTGTCAGGCAAACTTCTGAATTTTTCCAACAACCCATGACACTGAGCATCTTTTTATGCTTATTTGCCATCCAATATCTTCTCCAGCGAAGTGTTTGTTCAAATCTTTTGCCCATTTCTTATTGTCATTTTCTTATTGCTGAGTTATAAGCATTTCAGTTACAAGTCCTTTGTTGGAGACATGTTTTGCAGATGTTTCCCCTAATAAATAAAAGCGTATGTCCCCATAAAGACCTGAACACGAATGTTCATAGTAGCTTTATTTGTAACACCTCCAAACTGGGAAACCATGGAGTGACCTTATAAGGAGATACCACCCAGGTATAAACAGGAATGAGCTATAGATACAGGCAACAGCATTAATCTCAAAATAACATGAGCATGATTTTGAGGTTCATCAATGCTATAGCATGTATCAGTTTTCACCCTTTTTATGTTTGAATAATATTCCACTGTGTGTGTATGTGTGTAGATAGATATGTATCTCACAATTATCCATTTATCTCTTGAGAAATAAAACAATCAGGCTCTTTCCATCTTTTGGCTATTGTTAATTGTACTGCTAAAATATGTGTACACATGCATTTGAATTCCAGTTTTAAATTTGGGGGGAAATACACATATGATATAGTTTGGATGAATGTCCCCAAAAGGCCCATATATTAAAGGCTTGGTCTCAGGGGAAGTGCTATGGACCTTTAAGAGGTCACACCCCCTGGCCTATGTACATGCCCTGTCCCTTTGCTAGAACTCTCATTCCTGCCCCCTGGTGAGCTCTGGGTTAACTCAGGAGAAAAAAAAAATTGGTATAAATCAGAATCCCCAGTTATACATTATTATAAGGGTCCACATTTATCTTTTTTAACCATTACATGTAATTACATATTCATTCGAAATTACCAACCAAGCACCTACTGACTGTCCATCACTGTTCTAAACACTGGGGATACAACCTTGAAACAAAAAAAAGAAACAAATCCTAGCCCTGGTGGAACTGACATGTGAGTGTGGAAGTCACAATAAACCAAAAAGCACCAACAATGATAATAATAGCAAAGTGGCTTAGAGGGCTAAAATGAAACAAAGCCTGCTTGGCTTTTGTTTTGTTTTTCTTTGTTTAAACTTAAAAGATGGTAATCAGGGAACTTCTCCCTAAGAAGGCAATGCTTCAGCAAAGACCTCTCGGGGTGGTGAGGGAGCAACCTGGAGGAGGCCAGCAAGGCTGGAGCAGAGGGTGAAGAAGAGAGAGGCGGTGGAGTCAGAAAGGGAGAAGCCACACCCTGAGGACATCCTCAGACAGCGTGAGGACTCTGGCTTTATTCTGAGTGATCTGGGGAACGACTAGAAAGTTCTGAGCACAGCAGGGATGTGAGCCAGTCTTCTTTGTCAGCATCCCAGCAGCTGCTGGGTTGACAGCAGGAAACCTAGGGAAGAGGTGCCCACAGTAACCCAGGTGAGAAGTGCTGGACAGGGTGGGGGTGGGGGAAGGAGCCCATTTCTGGATATGTTTGAAAATGGAGTCCAGCAGATTTGTTGAAGGATTAGACATGAAAGAAAGAGTCAGGAACAAACTGAGATGAGAAATCAGATTTAGGATCAGAAATCCTAAACCATCTCCAAATGCCTTTTAAATACTAGTCGTTAAGTAAATAGCTGGAGGTCAATGATAATATTCATTTTGTCCCTCTTTCTGTTGCCTCAGTGCCTGGGACATAGTAGGAGCCCATGACTCACTACTGGAATCAAGAATGGACAATTGGAAGATTTCCTGGACACCCCACATGGTGGTATTTTCTGTTGCAGAGACCCACAAAGTTACCATGACTTCAGAAGCACTTAGAAGTACATTTCTTTCTGTACATCGCATCAGGACCTCCATAGAATATTTGCCCTGTAGGTGTTTGTGGAATTAAGTTAAGCATGAAAGTGCTTCCACAACATCCTTTATGTAAATTCTTTCTATTCCCCTAACATTGTAAAAATCACAGGACCAGGAGAAGATGAATTAAGCCACTCAGCAAGGCTTTATTGGAACACGCCCTCGGACCAAATCCCCCGTCCATCAGAGCGGGTTGGGAGAAATGGCTTTGGAGATTCTGTGCATAGAGAATTTCAAGAAAACCCGGTCAGGAAGGGGAGGGGTTGGGTACAGGAAGAGAAAGCCAAAGTCCTTCCTGATGGGTCAGGATAACTCGCTGATTGACAGGAGGCGTGTCCACTAGTGACGTCACATCTGGCTTGCAGCTCCGCTGACCAGCTTCCTTATTTGGGCATCTTGGACCCTGACCAAACCTGACAAACATCTCATATATGAGTCACAAAAGGGAAGACAAGATACCCCTTTTCTCTGTTCAATTCTATCATACCTCTTTCTAAGAGAACAGAGATTCTGGGAGATGTGCTTTGTACTTCTGATGAGATCATGACTTTAGGCATTGCCATCTGCTTTTTGGAGGGGAGGGGACTGTTATGGGCTAAATTGTGTCTCCCCCACATTCAGATGTTGAAGCCCTAACCCATCAATACCCCACAATGTGACTGTATTTGGTGATAGGGCCTTTAAGAAAAGGTCATTGGAGTGAACCTTAATCTAAAATGACCAGTATTCTGATAAGAAAAGGAAAGTTTTGTGTGTTTTTTAAATTTTGTATTTGTTCTTTTTAGTTATGCATGACAGTAGAGTATATTTTGACATACCGTACATATATGGAGTATAACTTCCCATTCTTGTGGTTGTACAGGATGTGGAATAACACTGTTGTGCATTCATATATGAACATAGGAAAGTTATGTCCAATTCATTCTACTGTCTTTCCCATTCTCATCTCCCCTCCCTTCCCTTCATTCCCCTTTGTGTAATCCAGTGAATTTCTGTTCTTCCCTACCCACCCCCATTGTGAGTTAGCATCCACATATCAGAGACAACATTCAGCCTTTGGTTTTGTGGGATTGGCTTATTTCACTTAGCATGATAGTCTGCAGTTCCATCCACCTACCCGCAAATGTCATAATTTCATTCTTCTTTATGGCTTAGTAATATTCCATTGTGTATATGTACCACATTAAGAAGAGGAAATTTGAGCTGAGCACGGTGGCACATGCCTGTAATCCCAGCACTTAGGGAGGCTGAGACAGGAGAATCGCAAGTTCAAAGCCAGCCTCAGCAGTGGCGAGGCCCTAAGCAACTCAGCGAGACCCTGTCTCTACATAAAACACAAAATAGGGCTGGGGATGTGGCTCAGTGGTCAAGTGCCCCTGAGTTCAATCCTCAGTACCAAAAGAAGAAGAAGAAGAAGAGGAGGAGGAGGACAAGGAGGCGGCGGAGGAGGAGGGGGAAATTTGAACACACAAGGAAACACCTGGGTAAAGTGTGCACAGAGGAAAGATGACATGAGGACACAGAGAGAGGACAAGTCAAGAAGAGAAGCCCCAGGAGAACCAAAGCTGCCAATACTCTGTTCTTGGACTTCCAGCCTCCAAAACTGTGAGAAAATTAATTTCCATTGTTTAAGCTGCCCTGTCTGTGATAACTTGGTCTTGATGGCCCAAGCAAGCTACTCCAAAGACTGTGGAGGTCCAGATGACAGAATAGATGGATGACAACACGCACCAAATTCAACCTTAGCCCCCACCTCTCCATTACATAGCTCCTGAATGACAGGACAGGCCTTAAACCCAAGTCAGCCTGGCTTGACCATAGACACTTCGTTCACATTACTTTTAAACTTTATCAACTGCCTGCAAGGAGGGAATTATCACCATTTTCAAATAAAGCTCAGACTTTCGAATGAAGTCATTTTCCGAGGGCTAGGAGATGCAGTATCTCAGTGCTTAGACGGACTCTGCAGTGGCAAGAGTGCTGTCTAGAGAGTCTACCATGTGGTCTTTCTTCCTCAGTAACCCCCCTTCTTTAACTTTAGATCTCCCAGACAGATATCCCTGGCAGGTTACAAGACAGAACTCTCATGAGGAGCAATGTGACATTGTTAGAGTAAGCCCTCGTCCCATGACACGCTTTATCTATCCCCAGCTCAGGGAGGACAGTTTGATGGGGAAAGACGTTTCCTGACACCGTCCACTCAACACTAAGAGCACGGATAGCACAAACTCATTGCACATCCCAGAGGACCATTCACATACCTCCCTGTCCCCCATTTTAAACTTTAATTTTGGGAGGATGGTTGACCATGTGACCCACCCCAGATCCATGCAGAAGTAGAACTAAGGTCTTCTCTCCCTCAGAAGACCTTGGGCCCCTCCCTCAGGGTCACCTCCAAACAGAGAGCCAATGCAGCCATCTTGTGTGCTTGTGTGCCAGCTCAATTTAGGGAGATGCTGTCTCAGAATTAAACCACCATGTGTGCTTGGTGCCAGCTCACCAGGATGAGCCAGTTGTAAAACTGGTCTTCACTCTGGAAAGCAGTCCCAGGACATTCCCATTAGCCCATAGACATGGTGGAGGGAGAATCAGGAGGAATATGCCACGGGAGTTTGAGCCACCTACAAGCCATTCACCTGTGTCCTCTGACCCTCTTGACCTTTCCCATGGATGACGGACACGCCAGTGTTAGCGTTTGGTAGCTCAGACAGCACCTGGACTGTGATGTTCAGCTCAAGTCACAGGTCCTTGATGTCCTGTAATCAAGTGTCAGATTCCACTGAGCCCAGTGACAGCCAAGAGCTACTTTCCAAATGGGGCGTAGTTTCTGCAGGAGGAGACATGAATTTTCTTCAAGACCTGCAGTTCTGCACTACAAATCTCCTCTTAGAGCTTCTAAAAGGCTCCATTTAAAAAGAAATGTGAGGCATTTGAAACATAGACACTCTTTTATTAAATTCTACAATGTACTCACTCCGGAGTCATTTAGAAGAATGCTTTAAACGGGGCGTGGTGGCGCTCACCTGCTGATGCATGATGGTTGCAAGTTTGAGGCCAGTCTAGGCAATTTAGAGAGATGCTGTCTCAAAATTTAAAAAATACAAAGGATTTTATTAGTGTTAGAGTTCCCCTGGATTCAATCCCCAGTATCACACAAGAAAGAATGTCTTAGAATTCCAACAGGAAGATTTTAGAAAAATTTTTAGTTGTAGATGAACATAATACTTTCATTTTGTTTATTTATTTTTATGTGGTGCTGAGGATTGAACCCAATGCTTCACACATGTTAGGCAAGCGCTCTACCACTGAGCCACAACCCTAGCCCCCAACAGGAAGGTTTTGGTGGAGAGTGCTATGGTTAATTTCTATTGTAATTCCACTCTGAGTTAAATAATTTGTTCTCTTTACAATATATGAATATTTCCTATATAGTCTATTATTTACTGTCTCTACCCTGCTATGAAATGTATCAGCATTTATCAACACCTGATTTGATTTCTTTAGAACCAACCTGAAGATTAGTCAAGTCTGATTTCCTCTCACAGGAAGAAAGGTTTTTACCCCATTGTATTTGTGTAACCAAGTTACGAGATTTAAAAAAAATCTATTGCAATGGACTTATCTATTGCACAAGTAAATAAACTGTGAGCTACTCTAGAAGAAGAAAGTATTGGAAAAGTAGTTGAATGTAGATTTTATTTGTTTGTTTGCAGAGACATGAACCACCTCAGTTCTTTTTTTTTTTTTTAAAGATGGACACAATATCTTTATTTTATTTATCTTTATGTGGTGCTAAGGATCGAACCCAGTGCCTCACACGTGTGAGGCAAGCACTCTACCACTGAGCCACAATCCCAGCCAACCTTAGTTCTTATTTAATTTTTTTTTGAACCCAGGCCCTTGTGCATTCTAAGCATGTGCTCTGTCACTGAGCTATACTCCCAGTATTTGATTTGTTAAATAAATTTTGAGGCTAATGCCAATTTCAGACAACAAAGAACCAATTTTTAAAGCTGTTTAAAATCTACTAATGTGCCAGGCACAGCGGCTCATGCCGATAATCCCAGCAGCTCAGGAGGCTGAGGCAGGAGAATCACAAGTTCAAAGCCAGCCTCAGCAACTCAGCAAGACCTTATCTCAAAAAAAAAAAGCCGGGCATGGTGGTATATGCCTGTAATCCCTGCACTCTGGGTGACTGAGATAGGAGAATCCCGAGTTCAAAGCCAGCCTCAGCAAGGGCAAGACACTAAGCAACTCAGTGAGACCCTGTCTCTACATAGAACACAAAATAGGGCTGGGGATGTGGCTCAGTGGTCAAATACCCCTGAGTTCAATCCCCAGTACCAAAAAAAAAAAAAAAAAACCAGTGGGTAGGAGGCTGGAGATGTGGCTGTGGTTAAGCACCCCCTGAGTTCAATCCCTGACCACTCCCCCCCCCTGAAAAAAAATCTACTAACATGACTTGCAAAGGTAAGGAGAAATTGATTAGGAGAGAAGAGGGAAGAGAAAAGAGGAAGGAGGAGAGAGAAGTGAAAAAATAGGATCAAAAGAAAATTAAAGAACAGAGATGGAGATAAAAGAAGTAGAGAGAAACTGACTGAGCAATCGAGGTTTGTAGAATCTAAAGACTGACCTCTCTTTTCTGGACATCAACCTTGAATCTCATCCCAGAAGCAGAATACTCCTTAAGTTTAATCACATAATTCTAATCCTGACCACATGTGTCTTTTCGCAACCAATTCTGGATCCTGAACTTCCTGAGCCCTAACCTCAACCAAAAACCCTGACTCCTCTGCACTATAGACTTGAACTTTTTTTTTTTTTTTGGTACTGGGGATTGAACTCAGGGGCACTCAACCACTGAGCCACATCCCCAGCCCTATTTTGTATTTTATGTAGAGACAGGGTCTCACTGAGTTGCTTAGCGCCTCGCTGTTGCTGAGGCTGGCTTTGAACTCGCAATTCTCCTGTCTCAGCCTCCCTAAGTGCTGGGATTACAGGCTTGAGCCACCGCGCCCAGCTTAGACTTGAACTTTAAAGACTCTAACATCATCATTCTCCAAGCAGCTTCTCACCCTGAGAGATGACTTCTTGAGGTAACAGTGGATAGGGCAGCCTGCCCCTGACAGTCTTCAAAGTCCCCCTTTCCATTGGTCCTGTCCCCTCATTCTACGTAGCCTCTGAGGCACTTGCTGAAGTCAGCACACAAAAGGGATACCTATGTGCCCATGGTTATTATTGCACTATTTACCATAGCTTAGATATGGAATGAGCCCATTGGTAGATAAATGGTATCTATACACAATGATTCAGCCATAAAGAAAAATACAATCTTGTAATTTGCAGCAGAATGGATGAAACTGGGGAACATCATGTAAAAAAGCCAGACACTGAGGGGCTGGGTGGTAGCTCAGTGGCGCAACTCTTGCTCCTCGTGTGTGAGGCACTGGGTTCGATCCTCAGCACCACATATAAATACATAAAATAAAATAAAGGTCCATAAACAATTAAAAAAAAAAAGCCAGACACTGAAAGAAAAGTATCACATGGTCTCTTTCATATAGTGTTGGTGGGGGTCCACCTGAAAGAATATGATTCCCAGCACCTGGGAAAGGAAGGGTGTTAGGATGGAAGAAAGGTGGATGGATACGATCTATGCATGCTGTATGTGTATATGGAAATATCACAGTGAATCGTATTAATACACACAATGAATATGTGTTAATAAAAATGTAATTTTAAAATCTCTTCCTTGGGCCTCCGTTCTTTCTGCTGCTCTTCTTCCCTTCTCACTCAAGTATTTTTCAACTATATGGATTCATTTCTTTGCTTCCATTAATTTCCTTTCCACTCTTCCATGTTCATGGTCCATCTTTCCCTTGCACTGAAATTGCTTTGATGGATGTCACCAACTTCCTCTTTTATTGCTAAACCTTCTAGGCATTCCTTGGGTTTATGGGACACTTCTTTCCTGAAATAACCCCTGGAAAGATAAATATGATTTTTCAAAAAAGTTATTTTTCCCTAGTGCAAAACAAAAAAATAATCTTCCCTTTTATTTCAGAGTATTTCCCTTAGTATATTCATGAGATTGGTTCCAGAACCCTCCAATACCAAAATCCATAGATAATCGTTCATTATATAAGATGAGACTTGTAAACAACTATGCACAACCTCTCATATACTTTAAATCATCTCCAGGTTACTTATAATGACTAATATAAATGCTATAAAAATAGTTGCTATACTGTACTGGACTGTTTAGAGAATAATGAGAAAAGTCCATAGGTTTAGTACAGATACCAAATTCTTTTGAATTTTTTGATCCATGATTTTTTGAATCCTCATATGCAGAACCCACAGCTACAGAGGGTCCACTGTAATTGTACACTCTTTCTTTCTCCCTTTGAGATATCTATAAAACTTCTTAAGTCAGGCATGGTGGTGCATGCCTGTAATCCCAGTGACTCTGGAGGTTGAGATAGGAGGATGGCATGTTTGAGGCCAGCCTCAGCAACTTTAGTGAGGCCCTCAGAAAGTTAGGGAGACCCTATCTCAAATAAAAAAATTAAAAGGGCTGAGGATGTGGCTCAGTAGTAAAGCACCCCTGGGTTAAATTCCCGGTACCAAAAAAAAAAAAATCTTTATAAACTTATATAAGCCTCTTGCCAGCTTTAAAACCCAAGACTGTCTTTCTCAAGGACCCGAAAGCCATATCTTTGAAATGTAACCAAGGGAGACAGGGCCCCTATCTCCCAGTCTCTATGAGAAGGTAGCCTAACTTCTGTGAGCACTCACTCCAAGTTAAAAAACGACCTCCTGTCATAAACGACCTCCTGTCATCTTTATGTCATAAAGATATGAGAAGTTTATTTGCCCTCTGAAAAAGGCCAAATAACTAACACAGATGGTTAAATTCACCATCTGTTACCAGGTGAATTTAGGTTAGCTATGTGTGACAAATGATGCTAGGAAGTCCTCCTACTTGAGGCTTAGTTACAATTTTTTTAAAATATTTATTTTTTAGTTGTAGGTGGACAGAATATCTTTATTTTATTTTTATGTGGTGCTGAGGATCGAACCCAGTGCCTCACGTGTGCTAGGTGAGCACGCTACCACTGCACCATAACCCCAGCCCCAATTAGTTACAATTTATCTTGAGAACATGTGTGTAATATGTTGTATCTACTAGGCTTTATAAAAATGTGATATATCTTTGTGTTTTTGCAATCTCAGCAGATTGCCTGGGATGCTGCTGTAGTTTGGATCTAAAGTGCCCCTCTTTGGCCTGTGTGGCAAAAACTTGGTCCTTGGCTCTGCACTGTTGGGAGTTTCTGGAACCTTTGAGTCAGGGCCGTTTGGGAGGTCTTTAGGTCATTGGGGGTGTGCCCTAGAATGGACCTGTGGGACCATGTCTACTTCATCTTTTCCTGTTTCACTTCCCTGCCATGAGGGGAGCAGCTGAGCTCTACCATGCTCTCTGCCATGATCTGCTGCTTACCACAGGCCCAAATTCAACAGGGCCAACTGATCATGGTCTAAAACTGAGGGCCAAAATAGATCTTTTCTCTTTATGAATTGGTTATCTCAAGTATTTGTCATAATGCTGGAATACTAACTCATGCAGATGCTAGTCACATTCTGGTTTAATGTTTACTCAAAAACAAAACAAAACATTTTCTTTCCCTTCTGGCTCTGTGGAGACGTTTTTCTGGGTTGAGAAGAGACTTTGTTTTTTATTTTTTTCCCCAACATGTCCACCCATAAATTTCTAAGTCATCGTCCCCCAGCCACTCCTCCTTTTCAAAATCTGCTGTGCCCATCATCTAAATGTAACTGTTCCCCTGGGTCCATCCAAGCCTGCTTCCTCTCACTGTTTATACCCACTTCCACCTGCATTATGACTTCACAGTCGCATTTCACCAACGAAGAAAAAGAGGCCCAAAGAGAGGGAGTCCGTAAATTTGACCATTTAGAAAAAAATTTCTGTTAAGATATTACCAATACAACTACCAAGACATACTCAAGAATAAATAGATAATCTACACAGCTCTATACTATCCAAGAAACTAAACTTTCAATTTAAAAATATTCCTACAAATAAAACTCCAGGCCAATAAGGCTTTATTGGTGGATTCCAACAAAAATTTAAGGAAGAAAAAATAACCAGTTCTACACAAGTTTGAGAAAATTTCCAGAAAATTGAAGAAAAGGAAATAATTCCCAATTCATTCTCTATGGCCAGTGAGAGCTTGAGAAAAAGACTCTACAAACAAAGAAAAATATTCTCCAATGTCCCTCATTTCATAGATGTAACGTTTCTTAACAAATTGAATCCAAAAAGGAAACTACGTCAAGGCCACTTGGAAATTATTCCGGGAACTGAAAACTGATTTAATATTAAAGTATCAACCAATGTTAACTTATCATATTAATGAGCTAAAAAAGAAAGACCACATGATTATCTCAATATAAGTAGAAAAGGAACTTAAACTCAAATTAATTTCTGACAAAACAAAAACTCTCAGCAGAAAGGAATTTCCTCAATGAAAAACACCTACAAAAATCCTGCAGAGCAGGGTGTTGTGGCACACACCTGTAATCCCAGCAGCTGGGAGGCTGAGGCAGGAGGATCACAAGTTCAAAGCCAGCCTCAGCAATTTAGCAAGACTCTAAGCAACTCAGCAAGACCCTGTCTCAAAATAAAAAAATAAAAGGGGCTGGGGAAGTAGCTCAGTGGTTGAGTGTCCCTGAGTTGAATCCCTAGTACCAAAAAAAAAATTTTTTTTAAACCCCCCAAAACCTGCAAATGGCATTATACTCAATGGTGGCAAATGGAAAGCTTTCTCCCACCATCACAGGTAAGGAAAAGATGTTGGCTTTCATGGCTCTTATCCAGTTGTGTTTGGACCATTTACCGTTCTCATCAGCACAGGATGGAAGACACTTACCAGGGCAAAAGCCAGGGAAGAAAAGTAAAAGGCATCCAGATTAGAAAGGAAAGAGTAGATATCTCTTTCTTCTCAAACATGACTATCTATACAGAAAATCCCATGAAATCATTAAAAAAAAAAAAAAAAACTACTCAAATTGATAGGTTTAGTGAGGCAGCAGAATACAAGATCAGTACACAAGAATCAATGTGTTTCTACACTAGCAACAAATCATCAGAAACAGAAGGTTAAAAAGCAATGCTATATATTGGGGCTGGGGTTGTGGCTTGGTGGTAAAGCACTTGCCTAGCATGCGTGAGGCACTGGGTTCAATTCTCAGCACCACATATAAATAAATAAATAAATAAAGGTCCATCAACAACTAAAAAAAGAATTAAAAAAATTTTTTTTAAAAACAGCAATGCTATATCATGAATGCAATGTCATTACAAGTAAGATAAGGCCTTAACTTATCATATTATACAATACAGGTTGAATGTCCCTCATAAAATGCTTTCAGATTTTGGAATTTTTCAACTTTTTGAATATTGCTTAGACTTTACCAATTGAGCATCCCTAATTAGAAAATCAAAAATTCAAAATGCCCTGACAACTGAACTTTGAAAAGTTGATGCTTGAAAAGTTTCAGATTTTGAAGCACTTCAGATGTCAGATTTTCAGATTAGGAATTCTCCACCTTTATCATTAAAAAAATGAAATGTACAAGAATATATCTGATTTTAAAAAATATATCCATAGCCGGGCACCGTGGCGCAAGCCTGTAATCCCAGCACTTAGAGAGGCTGAGACAGGAGAATCGCAAGTTCAAATCCAGTCTCAGCAACGGCGAGGCGCTAAGCAACTCAGTGAGACCCTGTCTCTACATAAAACACAAAATAGGGCTGGGGGTGTGGCTCAGTGGTCGAGTGCTCCTAAGTTCAATCTCTAGTGCCAAAAAAAAAAAAAAAAATTAAAAGATTAAAAAAATTAAAAATTAAAAATATATCCAAAGCCTGGATACTGAAAACTACAAAACACTGATGAAATGCTGAGAGGAATCAAAGACCTATAAATGGAAGGATCATACCTTGTTCCTGGTGTTATGGAGCACGAAGATCCCCGCCCCCCTTAAACCCTGATTCTTAGGATTAAGTCAGACAGATTTCAGACATGTTGCTCAGAGTAACAGGCATGAGTTATTGAAGAGATAGGAAAAGGAAAAGGAAACTTTCAAGGGAGAGAGTGAGTCCTCTCAGAGAGGAGAAGGACAATGTGCCTCCCGTTTTATTGTGGATCCCATAGAGTCCCGCCCTGGTCCACCTCTTGACTTTGATTGACATCAAAATAACATCACACAGCTGGGCCCGGTGGCTCAAGCCTATAATCCCAGTATTTTGGGAGGCTGAGACAGGAGAATTGTGAGTTCAAAGCCAGCCTTAGCAATGGCGAGGTGCTAAGCAACTCAGTGAGACCCTATCTCTACATAAAACACAAAATAGGGCTGGGGATATGACTCAGTGGTCGAGTATCCCTGAGTTCAATCCCCAGTACCAAAAAAAAGATGACATCAGACTTTCAAGTCCCCACTGCCATAAGAACTCTAGGTCATCTTGGCCCATGCTGATCAGTTCTAATTGAATACTTAATCATAAATCTTACAGATTTACAGGTTAAGAGGAATTATCCTTATCTCCCTGAATTTCAGGATCTGGTCTATGGAAGAGTCGCAAAAGTCTCCCCCTTCAGGGTAACTTGGGTTTCTCTTATCGGCATTATTTCAGGCCTGCATTTCTCCAGCAGATAACAGGTAGCTTGCTGAGGAATGTGACATAGCTGTCCACTTTGGCAGGGCTGCAGGTAAATTGCTTCTTGTAAAAGAATGCATGTGGGGGGCAGCACAGTGGACCCATTTTATAGAACTATTCCCTTAACCTTGAGTTCCCATCCTCATCATCTGTCTGTCCCCTAACAATGGGTTGAAAGTCTCAATATGACTGAGATGCCAACAGTCTCCAAATTGGTCTATGGATTTGATGCAATCCTTATTCATATCCCAGGAGCCTTTAAAAAGAAAGAAAGAAATTGACAAGCTAATTATAACATTCATCTTGCAATACAAAGGACCTAGACTACCAAGACAAACTCTGAAATAACAAATAATTCGGAAGACTAAATTACCTCACTTCAAGACTTGTTATAAAGTCATAGTAATCAAGAGAGTATGACACTGGTGTAAAAATTATCAAAAAGATCAATGGAACAGGATAGAGTCCAAAAATAGATCCTCATGTGGCTAAGCCCCACTCTCCAGTCATTACTAGGAGGTCCCATTCTAACCCCTAACATCATCTGTGTGACTCCCTTTGCTGAAAGCTCATTTACCTTCCCAGAGCAACCGAGAACACTAGAAAGATGGACATAGGCAATGGGTTTTTCTGTGTCACAAAGAAAATCAACCACCATTAGGGACCCCAGGGGTTCTCTGTGTGGTGTTCACAGCCCCAAGGCCATGTCACAGCAGAGGTCAGTGTCAGGTTAAGCCAGGGGTTCTCTCAGGGGACAAGGTCCCATCAACCTTCCTTCTTCAAGTATGGTCTGTCCTCTGGGGTAGTGATACTTAATGAGGGAGGCAGGATTAAAAGGCAGGACTGAGAGGGGAGGGGACAGAGAGGCTTCCTAGACAGAGTCCACCCCCAGCCCATGTGACCCTGGGAAGTGCTCTGCCCTGGGAGGAGGCTCAGCACCCAGAGGATAGCAGAACTGACTGCCCTGAGCAGCCTACTTGAGAACAGGTCTGGAACCCAAGTTCTTTTCCACACAGAGAAGACAAAGCAGGCAGCAAAGACCATGGAGGCCCCCTCAGCCTCTCCCTATAGAGGACATATCCCCTGGCAGGGGCTCCTGCTTGCAGGTAAGGGGACAATTCCCTGGGAGTAGGAAGGAAGATAGGCGTACAGAGACTGGCTGAGGTCTCCTGGGGAGGACAAGACCCTTATAGGGGACACAGGGCTTCTGTTTGGAGCCTAAGGAGAGAAAACACAAAAGCAGAACAGAAGCCTAAGCAGTAGGAAACTCTCAGTGGCCTAGAACTGACAAAGCGGGGAGAGAAGTTCCATTATTCTTTGCCAATTTAATCATCACTGACCGATATATTTTGAAAATTGATATTAACAACTGTGTCAAGGCCTAAACATTGCCTGTAGGCACCAGCCTCAGAGACTGGCACATAGACACCTGGATGCTAAGGTCTGGGTCACTGCTTCATTCATCCACAGGTATCTGAGCCTGTTCCAGGCAGTGGGGCCACAACAAAGATCAGACTAGTCCTCGTCCTCATGGAGCTGTCCTTCTAGTGGGCAGGAAGACAGGCCATTGAGGAGATCAAGGAGGCAAGGCCAGATGCTGACAAGAGACATGTGGGGCAGAGAGCAGGGAAGTGTCAAAAGAGAAGACCCAGGGTCTGTAAGGAGATGGTCAGGGCAGGCGGGTGCCCAGGACGCTATGAGCGTGAGCAGGGATCTGAGGGCACTGAGGGGCCAGCCTTGCAGACACCCAGGGAATACCATTCCAAAGAAAATGACAAGATCAAGTTCAGGGGTGCTTACGAAGTGAGTCATACTGCTGACCTTCACACACACACACTCACTCCAAGTTCCAAGGCTGAGGGATAAAGACACCTGCTGAGGACCCAGAGCTCCATCTTTCCACCAAATATTGATGGACTTCTCTCTCCTCACTTCTAGTCTCACTTTTAACCTTCTGGAACCTGCCCACCACTGCCCAGCTTGCTATTGAATCCATGCCCTTCCATGCTGCTGAAGGGACCGATGTTCTTCTCCTTGCCCACAATGTGTCACAGGATGTCAAAGGCCACACCTGGTACAAAGGGGAAAGGGGGATCGACAGCCACCAAATTGCAATATACCTAACAACCACTCAAGGAATTATCCCAGGGCCTGCCTACAGTGGTCGAGAGATAATATACCCCAATGGATCCCTGCTGTTCCAGAAGGTCACCCAGAAGGACACGGGATTCTACACTCTACAAACCATAAGTAGCAATCTCCAGGCCGAAGAAGCATCTGGACAGTTCTGTGTATACTGTGAGTGATCACACAGTTCTATGATCCCTGGGGGTGGGCTGGAGTTAATTCCACTACACACACACACACACACACAGAAGACTGTCAGTTCTGGCTTTCTTCTTTCTCTGTGTTATGTCCCCTTGTTGGGATTTGAGCGTTTAGTGCAGGAAACACACGGTGGAGACAAACTTCAATAGATTGGATTCCTTTCTCTGAATCCACTCTGCAGACAATAGTTGCAGAGTGAACAGCCTGCCAGGTAACTCAGCAGGTGGAGTTCAGTTCAGTCTGGCCTTCCCGGCCTCTCCTCATGAACAAGGCTCTGAGAAAGACTGAGTCAGTACTAAGTTAATCCCCTGAGGGGCTGCCTGTGGTCCTCACAGAGAAGCTCAGTTCTGGGAAGCTCCTGACCCAGACGTCTATCCCAGGTTCCTGACTCCAGGTCCTGGGGGCCAGTAGCCAGGGTTGGGTTTTGGCCTCCTGGGCAGAGATCATGGAGGAGAAACCATTTTTTTTTTAATATCTTTATTTTATTTATTTATTTTTTATGTGGTGCTGAGGATTGAACCCAGTGACTCATGCATGCGAGGCAAGCGCCCTGCCACTGAGCCACAACTCCAGCCCCGCCATTTATATCTTACAAAGTCCCAGGATTACTGCAGCTGGTTACTAGCCAGGGCTCAGCCCCCAAAGCCACATCTGAACAAAAGCAAAGGCGATTCTTCTCCGCTATTAGCAGACTGACCTGGAGGACTTAGGGAATACTTTAGAGAGGTCAGTGTCTCTAGGGGAATAAGCAGAGACCAGAAGATGCCCTGACAGGCCCTTTTCCGGAATCATGCCCAGGAACCCTCTCTCATGGAATCCAATAATAATAGATTCCATTTATTTGGCAGCTCCTCTGTGCCAAGCTTTAAGTCAGGTGCTGTGAATATTTTAAGGTTAACTCAAAGACAGTCTGAAGTCAAATATCATTTATCCTACTTTATTGAGGGAAAACTTGGGCACAGGACTCAAGTCACTGAATTAGAGTCACACTGACCAAGACTGGCAGGTCAGAGTCACCCAGGTCTGGGTGCAGCTGTATCCCTGTCCTCTTTTCCACCCTTGAGCCCTTATTAGGTGACCTTGGACCCCAAGATCAGTCCTTGAACCTTTCTTGATCATTTCTTCATGGGCCTCTACAGCTCCATGGTATAAAGGAAAGGACTTTGCTTTCTTACTGCCTAGGCTACACCCTGAAGTCAGCACAGGGTCCAAATGTCACCAACTTCAATAGCTGCTGGAGGTGGGAATGAACCAATGATCCATAATCCTTTCAGAGGTGGGGATTGGGATGCAGATTCTTAGGAATTCTGACCATTGTACAAATTCCATGTTCCTCCAAGGGGTCAAAACCCATGCCTTGAAGCTTTTGTTATTTTCTAGAGAAATATTCCTTCCATCATCAGTCAGACACTTGGGTATTGATAATAATTTCCACATATGGAAAAAAGTTTAGCTGCTCCTCAAATTTCTGTCCCATACCTGACAAGCACACATGGCCCATCAGGGCCAGATTTCAGCAGTTTGTGCTCCCCCTTTCTATCAGTTCATTATTCTTCTATGTTTGAAAACATTTACCTGTATGTCAGACAAGATCCACAAGGTCCTCACCTGCCCTCTACAGTGAGAGAAGGGACATTAAAGACCAAGGACAAAGAACATGGTTCTGCTCCAAAGCCATCAGCAATACCTGCCTGCCCCCTCTCTTTTTCTAGAACATTTCCTTGGACTCTGCTCTACCTTTCATGGGTCAGCCACTATTTAAGACTTGGGTAGAACTGCCCCTGCTCAAGCTCCTCTGGTCTTGGTACTTACCAGACCTCCAGACCTGTTCCTGGTGTCCTGTGTGCTATTCTTGCTTTAACTCCCAGTCTCCATCATGACCCACCTCTAGGACAGCTTTGAAAGGCTAAGTAGGGGAATCTGTGCAGTTGGAGGGACTCAGAACCACGTTTCAAGGCCAGGTAGGCAGCCAGTCAGCGAGGATCAGGAGGTTCTGGGGGCTCTGACTTCCTGTCCCAGGTCTGTCTGTGACCAAATACTGCAACTAAATTCACATGTCAGAAAGTCTGTGCTTCTCTCAGACACAGCCCAGGTGACCCCATGCTCTCTGAGCCCTCAGATCCTCCTGCATCTGCCCAGGGTACCCACTCCTTCCTGGTTCTTTAGGACTCAGGTTGGTGAGAGGTGAGAGAGGCCAGCTCAGGTGAAAAGACACCTTTGAGGGATCAAAGGTACCTCAGAGCAATCCTCTCTTTGTTGTCTGCAGAACAGAGATACCAAACCCTACATCAAGTTACCTGGGTACAAAGAATTTCTTCTTCCTGATCACTTAAAATGGCTTTTTTTCTTTTATTTGTCTAATTGTTCCAGAGTGATGTTGAAGAGAAGTGAGAGACAAGGAACAGCTTTGTCTTGTTCCTGGTCTTAGTGTCAAAACTTTCAGTGTTTCGCCACTGAGTATGACATTACCCGTGAGATTGCACATGTGGCCTTTATTGTGATTTACCTCTCTTCATAAGAGTGCAAGTCTTTTGTTCAAACTGTGACTATTTCCCATTAAAGAGTTCCTTCATTGTGACATACAATCCACAGACCAGGAAGTCAAAGTCCTCTTAGGTGGAGAAATTCTTTAGACTGGAACTTCTCCAGCTCTATAGTCATGAGACTATTCTGGGCCATCTTTGTTCTCTGATAAATGATTTTATAAAAAGTAAATGCCATCATATTTCATGTAAAACTTTCCTGGCCCCAGAGATGAATAGGACTGCCAAACCGGATCTCCTCAAAATACATCCAAATACAAATAAGGAACAAGACCTGATAGAATCACAAAAGGGTCACACAGGAGTTTATAGGAGAAAAATTCTACCTGATAATGAGGTTCTGGGTATATGGGCTAGGAAGAGGTTCCTGGTGCAGATCCTACAGAGGTATCCAGGGGTCCAAACAAGGGTCACCCTGATTAATCTGGGACCAGAAGGAGGGGCTGCCCTCTCCTTATAGATAATCACATGAACAAAAACACTCAACCTCTGAAGACGGTGAGGGCCATCATCTGGCCCACTTTACACAGCTCACTGTGGGCCCCAAGAGCTGGCTGAGATCTCTGAGCGAAGAGCCTTGCCCAGGCCCCAGGCTCCAGGTCCACTCTTACTGGGTCCTCTTCTCTTTTTATCCACAGAGCCAGTGACACAGCCTTCCAGTGTCAGCATCACAGAAGAGGACCTTGTTGTCCTGACCTGCCTCACAGATGACATTGGAATCTCCATCACATGGATTTTCAATGACCAGAGTCTGCAGGTCATAGAGAGGCTGCAGTTGTCCCAGGACCACAGCACCCTCAGCACAGACCCCATCAGACAGAAGGATGCCAGGGAGTATCAGGGTGAGTTCTCCAACCCCGTCAGTTCCAGCAAGAGTGACTCCCCTTAGACTGGTCATCAGATATGAGTGAACTTTATCCCTTCCTATGAGTTCAGTCAGACATAAAAATGGTCTTCTTATAAAAACAATAATTATAATTCTCTTGCTTTATAAAGCTATTGTGAATGGTCCGTAAAATAAAATGGAAAATCCTATCAAGATCTGCACTGAGTTGGGCATGGTGGTTTATGTCTATAATCTCAGCAGCTAGGGAGGCTGAGGCAGGAGGATTGAGTTCAAACCCAGCCTCAGCAATTTAGTGAGGCCCTAAGCAATTCAGTGAGACCCTATCTCTGAAAGACATTAAAAAGGGCTGGGAGGTGACTCAGTTGTTGAGTGCACCAGGGTTCAATCCCTGGTACCAAAAGAAAAAAAAAAGAGAGAGAAAGAGAGAGTGGTCTTTACTCCCTAAGATAGAGGGACCACAGGTAATCCATAGAGGGCCCAGGGCTCTCCCTCTGGGATCTCTCTCCCCACAAGGGTTCTGGGAACTGTGTATCCCTGAGCCCCAGTTGATATGAAGCTGCCTCTATGTTCCCCTGCCCTGGATGGTAAGTTGACACTCTACTTTCCAGGTCTCAGTTCCTCAACCACATGGCCAATGTGGTGACCTCCATGCCCTCCCTCCACACCTGTCCTCAGGGAGTACATAACCACCTGAGTGTCTCTGTTCTGAGCATAGGAATGGGTCCTACCCCATACAGACAGCTAAAGGGAGCTCAAGAAAAGGCAGAGGACTCAGGACCCCCAGGAGATGAACACTCCAGCACCCTCACCAGGCGGGTGACTGATGAATGAACAGGCAGGCTCCTTGAGCTGAGCTCTCACTGTGTCCCTCAGGCCCCCCGAGCACCCAGGACTCTGACCTTACACAAGGGGGACTCTGGGGAGGCTGTATGTGGTCACCTAATTGTGGTGCTTAGAGGGGACCATGGAATGTGCTTGGTGGCAGGGGAGGCTGGGTGAGAGAGCTCTGGTAATGGGGCAGGTCCTGGGCCTGAGGCAGGCATAGAAACTAGAATGGAAGAAACAAGACAGGGAAGCTGCCCTCTCCCCAGAGAAGACCATGGAACAGTGGACTCTGAGAAAAGTGGGGCTCCATGGCCCTCCCAGGACATGTTCTGAGGTTGCTGACCAAGAGAAGGCGTCTTTTTCAGCTGGCCCTGTGTGCCCATCCCCCTACCCTGCCCAGCCTACTACCTGGGTCCTTCTCCAAGTGCCCCTGGACAGCCCTGGCATGGCTGTGTCCTCTATAAGGTGTTACGGGAGAAGCAGAGCCTCTGAGTATGGCGCACCTCCTGGCTGGCCATCAACCAATCACTCCCACCTCCATCTCCTAACTCACATGTCTGAGAGATGCATCAGGAATATCCCTGGTCCTCAGGACTGGAGACAGGGGATAAGGTCCTGCTCTTCCATGTATGACAGGAGGTGCCAACCTCAGTTTCCCATGATGACTGCCAAATCCATCCCTCTGCAGAGGAGCCAGCCTAGTCACCCTGGAGTCAGACCTGGGGCCCAGGCCCTGCAGTGTCAGCATATCCTGGAGTCTATGTCTAGGGGAGGCTGCTGCTCTGATCTGCCAGACTCATGGGGCACTAGGGGAAGACACAGGCTCAGCTCACAGGAGGGCATGATCATCTCTCTCTGTAGCCCATCAGACTAATCAAGTCTCATGGCCAAGCCCAGGATAAATAGGAGGAAGGGGGACACCCCCCCCACTTCTAATAGATGGAGCAGTAAGCTCAGTGGCAAAAGGCAGGGATGTGTCATCCAACACAGGGAAGGAATGGGCAGTGAAGAACACAGGTCCACCTACAACAAGAACCACCATGTATTGTAAGTATGAGTCCTGCTCTTTGAATCCTTGCATGTAAATAAATATTTGTTGAATGACTTTCAAATTCCCACACCCTGATAGCACACTCCCGAGCAGGTGCCAACCGCACACACACACACACACACACACACACACACACACACACACGCTCCCCTCAGGGTACCTGCAGGATCTTGGACTGTGCTAGGCAGGCATCAGAAGCACACACAGCAAAACAGGCACGATGCCCCTGGAGCAGTCAGCTCACAGACCTCTTTCAGGACTGAGATGGGGGAGACATGTGGGTCCACTGAGAGGGTGGGGCAATAGGGACCCGAGTTCTGATCCCCATGGAGGAAGGAGCACTACTCCCAACAGAAAGCACATCTGAAGCTGGGCATGGTGGCGCAAGCCTGTAATCCCAGCACTTTGGGAGGCTGAGACAGGAGAATCACGAGTTCAAAGCCAGCCTCAGCAACGGCGAGGCGCTAAGCAGCTCAGTGAGACCCTGTCTCTACATAAAACACAAAATAGGGCTGGGGATGTGGCTCAGTGGTCGAGTGCTCCTGAGTTCAATCTCCAGTACCAAAAAAAAAAAAAAAAAAGAAAGCACATCTGTCTGCAGCAGCTGCACATGCAGAGGATCCCCTGGGCCAGGCTGATGGTGCTCCCTATACCAACCTGCACCGGAGTGTGGCAGCCTAAGTCTGTGCCATACATGCATAGCACTGAGGTTGACAGGGACATTCAAAGGGAACCTGCAATTCCAAACTCAAAAGTAAAGAATAAAAAAACACCTCACATTCCCCATTAAATTCCAAGTTCACACAGCACAAACCATCTGCCATCTAAATTAGCAAGTTCAGTCACTCCTGGGTCCCATTCATGAGTCCCTGGCTCCCCAGCTATGCTCAGCTGCTGCCACCTCCTGGGGACTCACTGATAATCAGGTCTCAGGGACCCCAGTGCTGGTCCCATAGCCCACAAAGAAGAAGGATTCTGCCTTCAGCTGGCCATTTCCTGTCGTGGAGACAGGGGTGCAATGACAGCCACTCTGAAGACCTAGGGGGTAGGAGAGAGGTGGGCAGTCACACAGAGCTACACTGTGAGATGGGGACAAAGTGCTGGTGTAGGACCCAGGGCCTCAGCTATGAGGGTGGCTGTGACTAGGAGTTCAGGAATGGAACTGAGGAGCACAGAGGTGGGAAGTTCTCGAACATTTACAAGGACAAGGCTGGATCCTCAAGGAATGCTCTGACCACTGCCAGCCGCAGCACTCAGACGCTGGGCACCCCCTGGCTGCCTATCAACCAAGCACTCCCACCCCCATCTCCTAGCTCACCTGCCTTCCTCCACTGTCTGACTCTAGGGGAAGGTTCCAGATCCTCTCTACTCTGCAAGGGGGTGGTGGGAAGCCCAGTTCCCTACAGACAACCAGCGATGGGCCCTGCTGAGGTGAGTGGGCAGGACCACACACACCCAGCTTCCTGGTCCAGACTCAGGGGTGAAGCCCAGAGACCTCCTGCTCCCTCAGGCCCTGATGGGCATCTGTACCTGGTGACTGCCACATGCTTCCTGAGGATACCTGGGAGGACCCGTCTCACCGTGTAGAAGGTCCAGTCTGTAATGTCCCACAACAGCCCTGCTGACACCTATTTACACAAATCCCAGGTGACATAGCCTTTAGGGACACAAGTCACAGCCATTTTCCCCAGGGGCCACAAGGGCAGAGGCATCAGGGCCCTGAGTGTCTAGCCCCTAAGTCTGGGACCTTTCCCCTCCCCATTGACCTGGGCACTGGTGTTGGTTCTGGCGTTGGTTCCAGGTCACCAGTCCGAGTTGCCTGCCTCTTATGGGAGGTTCTTCCCTGGGGTCCCTGGTGACTGTCCCAGGGACTTCCTCCTGGGCAAATCTGCAGCTCCACCCAGGACTGGGGCTGGAGCAGGAAAGACAGCTGTACTAGCCTCAGAGGACAGCAAGGCTCACCCAAGCTCAGAGAAGAGCGCAGGCGCCCTCTAGAGGACGCTTGTGCCAGACAAGAAAAATCCCCCACCTCCCCAACCCCGCCCCAAGAGGGCAGGTGAGGACTGACCTTGGGCATAGGGTAGCTTAGAGGATGGAAATGAAGATGCAAGGGGAGGGGGCTGAGGTAGGGGTAGGGGTGGAAAGGAGCAGGTTAGCGGAGGCTCTGGGGAGGTCAGGGAGGACACAGAGCAGGGCTGCCCTCTCCTCTCCACTGATGCTGGGGCTGGTCATCCTTGTGGGGCTGTGTGCTGTGGGGTGTGTAGCACCATCTGGGATTTTACCTACTAAGCCCAGTAGGACTCCCTCCCCAACTGTGATGATCCAAAGTGTCTCCAGACGCTGCCAGATGTTCCCTGGATGGCAACGTGGTCCCTGGCTGAGACTCACCAACCTCTAGTAACAACTCAGCAGATAAAATCCTCCCCTTCTTGGCAAGAGAACTGAGTTTAAGAGGGGCAGAGCCTGACTGGTGCTTGTCACTGCCAATCACTGGAAGTCCCTGGAGAAGATGTGTATCTGGGTAATGGCCCCATGGCTGCCTGAACTTCCACAGCACTGTCAGTGACACCTACTGGGTTCCATGACATCGTGCACACTGGGAAGAGGGAGCCCGTGATCTGAGCCCACAGCCAGCACCCTGGACAGTCCCTGGGCCGCTCTCACCCCCTCAGGAGGCCTCTGAGCAAAGAAGGCAAAGTCAGTTCTATGTAGGAAGAAACGTCTTCATAAGAGGAAGAAGACAGCACAGGAATTTCTCTTCATGTTCAAAGTTGTAGACTTGTGGATCATTCATTAAGTTGACTTGATCCCAAACACAGCAAGTGTCTGGACAGAGCTGGAGTGTCACCCAGTCCCTGGGTCTGCAGCACTCTGCTGCCCCAACCTGGGCCCACAGGAGCCACAGGAGCCTTCACTGCTCTTTCTTCAGGGTGCAGGTAAGAGGGGAGGTTTTAGGGTCCTCACTGTTCACTCATCACCTCTCAGGCTCTGGTTGATTCTGTTGTCCAGTCTTAGATTCAATGTCCTTATTCCTGACCTCTGCTTCTCAATCATATTGACATCATCAATGGGCCCAAGGTGCCCTCTGCATGTGATCTGGAGGGACACATTCTCAGGGACGATTTCCTTCACACCACCCTGAACAGACCTCCACCTGGGGTCCCAACACTGCCACCAGCAGAATTTGGACAGATGGTGGGATAAAGGGGAACCGAGATGCTTTCCAGCTCGTGGGGGGAGTATGAGCCTCTTCCCGCTGCGTGCAGGGGTGGCCAGTAGACATGGACACAGAGCACCTCACTGCTGTGCAGACAGACAGTGATCCACATGAGTGTATGGAAGCCACATGGACAGCACAGTCCAGCGAAATCCACATTGTGTGGACAGCTCTTCCCATCTCCTTAAGAGATAAATTACAAAGTGTGGCATTCACAGGCTTCTAGGAGAACAGAACATGCATCATAGTTATTGGTACTACTTTTCCTTACAAGTGCGTTCTACTCATTTTTAAGGTGGTATGAGGGAGGCCTTTCTGCTCATGCACCATCTACAAGGTTGTGTTCTGGTGGAAATGTCTATGTTCTTCCTCTTTCAATTTGTTATATTTCTAAAGGCGGCTCCTAACCCCCTGCTTCAGCTGGGGCTCCCAGGGCCCTCCTTGAGCCTGGAATATCTCTGTGTCCATAGGGACCCTGACTGGTGGCTGAGGGGCTTGACATGCAGAACCTCACACCCTTTTTTTTTGATACAATTCCCGTTCTCCCTGGAGTCCTGCCTTTGCCTCTGACTGTGCTCTCAGGTACTGGGAACTTCTGGAAGCTGAACCCCCATTGGAAAGCAGACCTACACTCAGATCTTTTGGGCACTGCCTGGTCCCATCCAAGCACCTGGAGCTCTGTGGGGCCACATCCAGCTGTGGGAGCAGCTGCCCTACTGCATCAAGGGAGAGATGTAGCTGAGTACCCCTAGTGCATGCCAGAAGAGAGACAGTGAGAAAGACTTCCATGGAGCAAAACTGATAGCACAGGAAGACCAAGACTGAAATTGTCTCCATTCCAAGAATGTCATGAGTGGATCAGAATGTCCACTTTTGTGTTAGGACAGGGAAATCCTCATCATGATTTTCTGGCAACATGGGGTCAAAATCTGTCTGTGAAAGTAAAGTAAGTGGCTAGAGCTCCTCTCATGCTGAGTACTCAGAACTCTAAAGGTTTTGCACAAACTCTACCAACACAACTGCTTTAGTGACAGTGACCAGTTTGTCCATGTGCTCGAGGAACAAAGTAGCGAGCAACTCCAACAAGAGCAGGTTTAGCAGAAACTGCACAGAGAAGAACAACTGCAAGAAGATAAGTGGCCCCAGTCCTCTGAGTTGTTGAGAGAAAAAGAAAAATGCCCAGGACACAAAATCATCTGCTTCTGGAAAGAGACAGAGAGGGGCCGAGATGGGGAAGAAGAATCCCAAACAGATCCGCCTCAACAGTACCTTCCAGGGCTGGGCTGTAGCTCAGTGGTAGAGCGCTTGCCTACCATGTGTGAGGCACTGGGTTTGATCTTCAGCACCACATAAATATAAATAAATAAAATAAAGGTATAAAAAATACAACAACATTATTAAGAAAAACACAAAAAAACAGTACCTTCCAAGAAGCAGGACGCAGAAGGATAATGAATCCTTACGTATAAACATGTTCAAATGTGAAAATGAGTTTATTCTTTAAAACCATAAAAGTGGGCTGGGGATAGAGCTCAGTTGGTAGAGTGCTTACCTCGTATGCACAAGGCCCAGGGTTCCATCCTCAGCACCACAAAAAAAATATTTTTAAATAAATAAATAAAGGGGTTGGGGTTGTGACTCAGTGGTAGCGCGTTTGCCTAGCACGTGTGAGGCACTGGGTTCAATCCTCAGCACCACATAAAAACAAATAAATAAAATGAAGGTATTGTGTCCATTTACAATTACAAAAAAATATTTAAAATAAATAAATAAATTAATTAATTAATTTTAAAAACCCTAAAAGTATTTACCATAAAAGACTGAACTTGTTTTTGTAAATGAGTATTGACTTTTTTTTTAAAACTTTTTTTAGTTGTAGATGGACACAATGTCTTTCTTTTATTGCTTTGTATGTGGTGCTGAGGATCGAACCCAGGGCCTCACGCATACGAGGCAAGCGCTCTACCACTGAGCTACAATCCCAGCCCCCGTGACTCATAGGCTTTTAATGAAATTACTAATAAAATAATGAGGGAATGAGTTAAAAAATTGAAATGACAGAATGGAGCAAATTATTTGCAAATCATATATGTGATATGGTTTTCATGCTAGAATATATAAAGAAAAGGTATAAATCTCTAACCACCAAAGCATAACCTAAATTTAAAAGAGGCCAAGGAGCCAGGCACAGTACTGGGCGTCTGTAATCACAGGAGTCAGACACAACATTCGCAAGTTTGAAGCCAGTCTAGGCAACTGTCTCAAAACAAAAATAAATAGATACATGTAAAGGGCTAGGGGTGTAACTCAGAAGTACAGCGCCCCTCAGATCAGTCCCTCATTGTGAAAAAGAAGTGGGAGGGCGAAGGGCTTGGATAGCTGTGTCTCTAGAGATGTTCCAATGGCCAATAAGCACAGGACAAGATGCTTGGTGTCATTAGTCACTACGGAAACAATCAAATCCACAATGACATCTCACTCCACACCTTCCTACATTACCCTAGGGACTCTGGGGAGCTGCCACCACTGTGGAGAACACCTGGGCACTTCCTGCCAGAGCAGGCAGAAGCTCATCTACCAGCACTCCCACGGCTGGGCATGTGCCCAGAGGGTGGAAACGGACTGCACTAGTTCCCTGCAGGCTCAGGTGGCCAGACCATCCTCACAATAGGCAGAGTGTGGAAACAACCCATGTCCATCAACAGAGGAACACGTGAATAAACGTGGCTTACAGATACGCTGGATTATTAATCAGCCATAAATAAAGTTCTGATGACACTATAACCTGGGCAAACCTGAAAACATGACTAGACAAGAAGCAAAATGGCATGTGGTGGTATAATTTCATTTATATGAAATATCTGGAACTGGAATAGGGAAATTCATAGACACAGGAAATAGATTCAAAGCTACCTGGGGCTAGGGGGTCCTGAGATGTTATTGCTTAATGGTTAGAGTTTTAGTACAGGTGATGAAAAAATTCTGGAAATAGTAGTCATTGTTATACATTTGAATGGAATCATGGCATGGATTTGTACAATTAAAAGGGTTAATGTAGCACATTTTTGTTATAAATATTTCACAAAGAAAAGTCTTCAGGAAAGATGTATAAAATACACCCACTCTGTAAGTGTGTGTGTGTGTGTGAGAGAGAGAGACAGAGAGAGAGAGAGAGAGAGAGAGAGAGAGAGAGAGAAAGAGAGAGGAAGAGAGGAAAAGAGGGAGAGACAGACAGACAGACTAGGGATTGGCTCCAGGGTCACACTACCACTGGACTACATTTCATTTTTTATTTTGAAACAAGGTCTCACTAAGTTGCCAAGGCTGGCCTTAAACTTGAGATCCTTCTGCCTCAGCCTCCTTGAACAGCTGGGATGGGAAGATGTATCATGCATTCAGCCAGACAATCTTCATAATACTTACACAACAACCCTGCAGGCCCTTTGGGCAAAAATCCAAGGATTTAAAGAAAAGAAATAGACCAGCCAACTGCAGACCCAGTTCACATAGTCAGTGCTTCCACCCTAAAGCCTCAAGAGACACCTCCTGAGGCCCGCCCTTTGAACCCTCAGGAACAGATGGCCCCTCCTGAGGCTGCCCATGCCCTGGTGCACAGCTCTCCCAGCTCTGGAGCAGGAGTCCCCAGGACAGCTCCTGTCCTCTCCCTACACTCACCCTGCACTGGATAGAATCAGGCAGCCTGGGGACCCTCAGTGAACAGGACACACCATGCAGCCTGTAGGTCGTGCCCAGGGTCAGGGCCAGCTCTCACCATTTCGACCCAGGGCAGCATCCCTGCTACAGTCCCTGACACTTGCCATGGGTCTCCTCATGACCTTCAGGGGGTGACACTGGGACTCACAGTCAACACTTGGCAAATTGATTCTGATGCTTGGATGAGGCTTTGGCTCAGGAGATGGAAATGTGGCCTGATTTCCACCCTGGTGCCCTGAGTGTGAGCAGGGATCTGAGGGCACTGAGGGGCCAGCCTTGCAAACACCTGAGGGCGACTATTCCAGAGGAATGACAGGTTCAAGGGTACTGAAGGTTATGCGGCTGGCCTTGACCCAGGGACACACATGCACACCCCCACACACACCACACACCCTAAGTCTAAGGAATGAGGACTCCTGCTAAGGACCTGGGTCCATCTTTCTACCCAATACAGTATTGACGGATTTCTCTCTTGCCTCCTAGTCTCACTTTTAACCCACACCTCACCACTCAACTCACTATTGAGTCAGCGCCTTTCAATGCTGGTGAAGGGACAGACGTTCTTCTACTTGTCCACAATGTGCCAGAGGATCTACTAGGCTACACCTGGTACAAAGGGGAAACAGCGAACCACAACCATGAAATTGTCTCATACTCGACGCTCACACAGAACACCACCCAAGGGCCTGCATTTAGTGGTTGAGAGACATTATACACCAGTGGGACCCTGCTGTTCATGAATGTGACAAAGGAGGACACAGGACTCTACACCCTACAAACCTTAAATATCAACCTTAGGTCTGAAGCAGCAACTAGAGAGTTCCGCGTTACATGGTGAGTGATGCTCCAGGCCCTGTGGGTGCTGGAGGGCTTAATTCCACTGCACATACAGGACCCTGAGACCTGGACTCTGGCTACCTCCCCCTATGCTTCACGTCCCCACAGTGGAGTTGGAGCATGTAGTGCAGGATATGGACACACACAGTGCAGACAGACTTCAGAAGATCTGAATCCTCTGCCTGAATCCACTGGGAGAGAGAAGGGTGGTCTGGGGGGAGACTCAGCCCAGGCAGAGCAGTCTCAGCCAGCCCCTGTGTCCTCTTCCAGGAGCATGGCCCTGAGAAAGACCCTGTAGGACTGAGTCAGGGTCTGGTCTGAGGGCTCTGGAGTCCACACAGGGAAGGTCAGCTCCAGGAAGCCCCTACTCCAGATCTCTGTCCCAGGCTTCTGGCTCCAAGTGACCCTAGGGACATGTGGCCAGGGTTGGAATCTGGCTTCCTGTTTAGTGCTGCTGGAGAGCAATTATTTACTAGCTATCTGAATCTGGTAGCTTCTGGAACTAGTCACCAGCCAGGGCATGGTCTCAGGAGCCACATCTGAACAAGGGCACCTGGCATCTCCTACTCCTGGGAGTAGGTGTGATGAGCGTAGATGGACAGGTGCCCCAGGCCAACTCAGGTGCCCTGATGGACTTCTATGAGGCTCCACAGGAAGGTCCATGTTCCCAAGGGGAGGAACAAAGGAAAGAGATGTTCCTGGAGCTCCTGGTCCACCCAGGATCCAGCCCAGGGCATTCTCACTTGGAAACAAATAATAGTAGATGCTTTTTCTCTTGGGCAGCTACTCTAAACCAAGGTCAGGTTACCGTGAACATTTCAAGGTTAACTTGCAGACAACATGGCAAACTAGATACCACTTCCCATGTATCCAGTAAAGGGAAAGTAAGGCACCAGGGAATATAGTTGCTGAATCAGGTCATACAGACCATGGCGGCAGATCAGAGGTACATGTTATTTTGCAGCCAGAGCCCATCCTCTCCAAGCTGGAGGCCATAATCTGTGGACCAGAGACCAGTCATTGGTTTAGGTAGTTGATTTTTAGGCATGGGCACTTCAGAGGGAGAGAGTCTGGTCTGGGAGTGAGAACAAATGGATAATTTATCAGTTTTACTCTAGAACCAAACCCCCTCCCTCAACAGAATGCCCAGGCCTCCCCCTCACATGGCTGGTCCAGGACCAGAGAGTCCATTCCAGCTTTAATTGAGAAATCTTTTACGTCTGAATTTAACCATCTTAGCCACGAGGACTGGGTGGGCTGTCTTCACTCCCTAGTCATCACTTAATAAGAAGAACACACCTGAACTATTCCATGCAAATCCTCTGTGGATGCAGAGATGGACAGGCCTGATAATCCCTCCTTCCCCAACATACACGGCAGCACATTTCAAAAAAGGGGACCAAAAGGTTTATAGAATCACTGCTGTAGTGTGAATGTGCCCCCTAAAAAGCATGTGCTGGGAACTGAACTCCCATTGCAACAGGGATGTGAGGTATGGCCTCAAGGAAGGAGAAGGTCCTTGTGAAATGAGCAATGCCGCTGTCACACAAGGGCACCAGGTCCTGCAGATGTGGCTTCCTGATGAAGGGTGAGTGAGGTCCCCTCCCCTTCTCCCTCTCTCACGTGCTCTCTCACCATGAGATGACGGCCTCCACCCCCATACCAGAGGCTAGGCCTTGGGCTGGACAGTCTGTGAGGGCTGCCCTCTAACATGGCCTGTGATGGGAAGGAAGAAAAGAGGAGGTGGCCTTAAAAGGACCGTGAGCAGGGTGTGGCACAGCTGCATGTGCCGAGTGTCAGGTTAGAGCACATGCAGGGTTTCATACCAAACATGAGGAAATTGCCAGAAGCACAGAGTGGGGGGACATGGTGACGACAACATGACAAACTGCACTCAGACCTCGGAACCATTTCCTTCCACCATAATGGGCCCCCTGCATGGCCTGCTGTGGTTCCCCTGAAGATCTGGGCCTTCATCCCTTTCTCTTCTCCTTTCAGCAGAACAGAAAACCCCAGGCCTCCCTGTAGGGGCCACTGCCGGCATCGTGACCGGGGTCCTGGTCGGGGTGGCTCTGGTGGCTTCTCTGGGGCGTGTCCTGCTCCACACAAGAACTGGAAGGTAGCCAGGCGTGGTGGCGCAAGCATGTAATCCCAGCACTTAGGGAGGCTGAGACAGGAGAGTCGCGAGTTCAAAGCCAGCCTCAGCAACAGCGAGGCACTAAGCAACTCAGTGAGACCCTGTCTCTACATAAAACACAAAATAGGGCTGGGGATGTGGCTCAGTGGTCGAGAGCCCCTGAGTTCAATCTCCAGTACCAAAAAAAAAGAAAAAAAAAAAAAGAACTGGAAGGTACCCAGGCTTCTCCCCACCTGACCCCTCCCCAGGCTGACTCCAGGCCTCAAGGAAGGAGACCCATCTTCAGACTCTGGGCCTCACTCAGACCTCCCGACTTCCCGAGGACCCTCCCCTCTCATTCCCCAGGCTCCTCCCTCACCATCTGCTGGCCCTGGGCTGCTGCCTCAACAGCTCCTTCCTCTGCACATCAGTCACTAGTGACCTGTCCCCACAGCACTATCCTCCTTCCCTCACACAGCAAACCTGCAGCACTTCCTGTGACAGTTCGTGCTCAAAACGGGCACCCCCTACAGTTTATTTCACCCACCCTACATGAGGAGTGAAGCTGTGTATCTGAGGCGTGGTCCTGTCCCAGTTCACTCAGAGCTAGTGGAGGGGCCTGGAGAGGCTGATGAGCTCAGCTCCCCACAGCTGCTGGGTAACTCACAGCCCCTGATATGTGAGGTGGGAATCCTGGGGCCCAGCCAGGATAGTGTGTCCTGGAATGTCCTTTGCCTCCTGGCCAGGTGGGTAGAGAGAGGAAAAGGCCACTGTCGCATTTCAGTACCTCCTGGCCTGAGCAGAGTCTGGCCACAGCAAGATCTCCAAGGTCAGGGAGAGGCAAGATGCACTTGGCTCTAAGATTTCATCTAACTCCTGTCAGAATGGCAGTTATCAAGAATACAAGCAACAAGCTGGATGCAGAGGTGCATGCCTGTAATCCCAGCACTTAGAGAGGCTGAGACAGGAGAATCGCGAGTTCAAAGCCAGCCTCAGCAATGGTGAGGCGCTAAGCAACTCAGTGAGACCCTGTCTCTACATACAACACAAAATAGTGCTGGGGATGTGGCTCAGTGGTCGAGTACCCCTGAGTTCAATCCCCAGTACAAAAAAAAAAAAAAAAAAAAAAGAATACAAGCAACAATACGTGTTGGTGAGGATGTGGGGGGAAAGGCACACTCATACATTGCTGGTGGTGCAACCAATCTGGAAAGAGATTCCTTAGAAAACTTGGAATGGAACCACCATTTCACCCAGCTATCCCACTCCTTGGTCTATACCCAAGGGACTTAAAAACAGCATACTATAGTAATGCAGCCACTTCAATATTTATAGCAGCACAATTCACAATTGCTAAACTTTGGAAGCAACCTAGAGATCTCCGTGGGGCGCAGTGGCGCACGCCTGTAACCCCAGCACTTAGGGAGGCTGGGACAGGAGAATCTTGAGTTCAAAGCCAGCCTCATCAAGAGCAAGGTGCTAAGCAACTCAGTGAGACCCTGTCTCTAAATAAAACACAGAATGGGGCTGGGGATGTGGCTCAGTGGTTGAGTACCCTCGAGTTCAATCCCTGGTACCAAAAAGAAGAGAGATCTCCACCCCTGTCCTTGGAAATGGGATATCATCCTCATCTCCTATCTGACCCCAGTCCATGACCTCTCCCTGCATCCCCATGAATAAGCCTGACCCTTCCTAGGGCCATTGTCCAGCATGGCCCCAGAGACCACTACACTCCAGCATCAACACCTAGTGAGTGCTCCTTCAGCCCACGGGTGGCTGGGAGTCCCTAGGCCTGCCCCACTGTGTCCACTTTTGCATTCAACCACTCCTCCAGGGTCAGGTCCTTTCCCTGGGGCTTCAAGGAGCCCTGTCATCAAACATTTAGGACAGAGACTCAACTGGCCTGGCCAGTCCGCATCTGGTCAACTCCTTGGGCTCCTTGGCTCACTGGGCCACTAAAAGAGCTAGAGGATCTCTCCCAGGACATGCTGTCTGCCCTGACACTCTGAAACCTGAGGACTCTCAGCCCCTCCTGCAGCAGGGGCCCAGACCTCCTCACACCCACCTGCTACCTCCTCTCTGCCCCCAGGCCAAAGTCCCTCTGACAGCTCCACCTCCCTGGCAAGCCCCCCAACAACCCTCTACACAAGGGACCCAGGTGTGCAGGCTCAGGGCAGGGGTACTCTCAACCCCAATCCAGCACAAATACCCGCTCTCATGTTGGACCAGGACAACGTTAGCCTGGCCCTGGCCAGAGGCTTGGCTATTTTCAGGGACAGGACCAGCATAACTGTCTTGAGTCTACCCTGCTTCCTTCCATCTGTCTCAGAGGAATCCTGGAGGCCATCAGGAACAGAGTGAGTGCTGGGAGCTCCTATCAGTGGTCCTGATTTAATAATGGGGGACTACAGTCTAGACAGAAACTGGGGTGTCTGTCTAGAAGTGGAAGTTGGTACTCAGGACCCGGAGCTGGTAACTCCTGAGAAGAAAGGGCTAAGCAGACACAGGGAAGTAAGCCCTGGCCTGTCAGAGACCAGAACCTTTCAGGGACTGCCCAGCACCTGCTCACTGGAGTCTCAGCCTTGATGACTGTCCTTCCTGACACTGATGTCCGCTCTCCCTCCCCTGCCCGGCCCCTGTCCCTGGCCAAAGAGCTGCTATTCCCATCTACCAAGTGAGTGTGGGTGATGAATATTCTGGCTCATAGTCCAGGGGGGACCCAGGAGCTGCCCCTCCCCACACCTTCCTGAGCTTTCCAGGAAATAGCAGACAAAACAAGATCAGGGGTGGTGAGCAGGGGAGGGAGGGGCCTGGGAACAGGAGCCTCTGAGCCCAGCCAGGCAAAGGCACAGAGCAGTCCTAGGTGGGCCAGGGCCTAGGCGTCCCTGATCCCTGTTCTCAGAAGGACACAGGGTCAGAGGCCTCTTTGTTTTTATCAAGAATTACTAAATCCTGACTTGAACATCTATTGCTGGGTCCACAGCAAAGCCAGTGTGGCTTCTTAGTTTCCACCAGATAATGCTCCATATGGGCTGAGGGAGGGTCCTACTAGGACCCCAGACCCTGAGTGATGGGGCAGAGGTGAAGCCTGAGCCCTGGGAGACTCTGGAACCTGGAGAGGGTGGGGTCCCTTGGGTTTCTGGAGACCTGCCCTGGGCTCTGAATGGGTCAGAACTAGGCTGCCTGTGCCCAGGAACAGAGGCTTCCAGGGAGAGGGAAGAGCCACTACTGGTCACCTGGAAAGGTACTGAACAAAGACCACCTTCCCTCCTTTGCTCTTTTTGTTTTTGTGGGAACTTCTCTTGTTAGACACTCCCCTGAAGTTCCAGGTCAGCTCTCTCCTGTGTCTGCAGGGGAAGCATGGTGTCTAAGTTGTTCCAGCAGGATTTCTATTCCTGAAAAACAGGAGCTGGGAGTTGGGAGCCAGGGCAAAGGTCAGGTCCACCCACAGGGAAGGGTGAGGGTCACAAGGTCCTGAAGTCAGCAAAGCACTCAGCAGCCCTCACACTCCAAGGACTCATGGTGGCCAGCTCTGGTCACTGATTTCTTCACTACCCAAAGACCACTACTGAGGACATTTTCATCTTTGCTGGGACATGGGACTGTCAAGAGTAATCAGGGGACAGGGCCAGACACAGACTCAGGCCCAGAACAAGGGCCTCAAGCACTGCTCGAGGCTCCAGCTCTGCCCTTCCAATCACATTCCACTTTGCCTTGCCTGTTGTCACTGGAACCAGCCTCCTCTCCACACTCCAGCACCCAGGGCAGAGGCTCAGGTTCCCCCACAGGTGACTCTCCAGGCTCCATGGTGATGGGATGGAGGGTCTCCTCCCTGAACTAGAGCCCAGAACATCCACTGCAGCCTCATCCACACTCCTGGGCCACTGCTCTGATTGCTACCCTGAAAGCTGGAAGGGTGACATTCTCACATAGGTTCACTTCGATCAGGCCACCACTTTTCTGGATATAAGAGGTCAACATACCTGATGCCTGAGAGTTGTCTGTCCTGAAATGAGAAGTAGGAAGAAACTCTCAGAATGTCTAGCATGACTCAGCTCTAGTGAGTCCTCATTCTGCATGAACAGAGCATCAGATGTGACACAGTGACTTGTCTTGCCTTGGTTTCCTGGTACTGCTGCAGCAGACTGATTCAGACACAGTGGCATGGAACAGCAGACACCAAGGTGGCTGTGCAGCTGTGTTCTTCTGGAGGCTCCAGGGGGAGTCAGTTTCCTCACCTTGTCCAGGTTCTAGCAAGTGCCTCCTCCCCTGGCCTGTGGCCCCTACTCCACCTTTGAAGCCAGAAGTGTGGCCCCTGAAGCCTCTGTTCTGCTCCCGCCCCACACCTCCTGCTCCTTCTGACGGTTCTTCCTCCCTCTCTCACTTGCAAGGAAAGGAACTTGTGACTACCTGGACCTACCAAATGGACCACAACAACCTCTCAGCTGGGCGTAGTGCTGCACGCCTGTAATCCCAGCACTTTGGGAGGCTGAGACAGGAGAATTGTGAGTTCAAAGCCAGCCTCAGCAATGGCGAGGTGCTAAGCAACTCAGTGAGACCCTGTCTCGACATAAAACACAAAATAGGGCTGGGGATGTGGCTCAGTGGTCAAGTGCCCCTGAGTTCAATCCCCGGTACCTGCCCCCTAAAAAAAACCTCTCACATTCTCACACTCATGACCCTTAATGTAATCTGTGTGTATGGCACTAGGGACTGAACCCAAGGGTGCTCTACCAATAAGCCTGCGTCCCCAGCCCTTTTTATTTTGAGATGGTCTAAGTTACCCAAGTTGGCCTTGAACTTGTAATCCTCCTGCCTCAACCTCCCACGTTGCTGGGATTACAAGCATGTACCTTCTCATTTGGCTGTAAAGTGTCTTTTACCATGTAAGAAATTCACAGATTTTATAGATGAGAATGGGAACCTCTTTGAAGGGAACTTTTTCTGTCCACCACAACTCTCAATGCCATTGTGTCTTCTTTCACTGAAAACTACACATGAGCACCTTGACTACGGTGTCACTTCCTGCGGTAATGTCCACAGCACCTCCAGCTCCTGAGAGAGAGGCAGGGGATACACCAAACCCCAGCCCCTCCCCACCTTCTCCCCGCTGATGACGATCAGCTCTTAGGAATAAAAGAATTGTAAGGCTGGGCGAAGTGGCACATGCCTGTAATCCCAGCAGCTCGGGAGGCTGAGACAGAGGATCGTGAGTTCAAAGCTAGCTTCAGCAACTTAGCAAGGTGCTAAGCAACTCAATGAGACCCTGTCTCTGAATAAAATACAAAATAGGGCTGGGGATATGGCTCAGTGGTTGAGTGTCCCTGAATTCAATCCCCAGTAACCCCCACAAAAGAAAAGAATTGAGAGATCCCAACTCGCCAGCCTGCAGTAGTTCATGGTCATCAGCACCACAGACAGAGTCTCAGGCTGCTGACTCCCAGGTACTGTAGCAGGCAGCACACAGAAGAGAAGGGTCTGTTGGAAAGCCGACCCTTTTCTATTCTAATAAAGCCATTTCTATTCTACACTTGAGTTATTCCAGGGATGATCCAAGTCTCTTCTAATTTATATATTGAGGCTCCTGCATGTGTGGGAATGTTATGGTTGTTGGCATGTCCACCACAACTCCCTGGATGGCAGATTGCTGTACCCAGAGTGGGACCTCAGAGAAGCTGAGAGCCTGCTACAGCCTCGTGGTGTCTCTGCCTTTGAGACTTAAGGGTTGGGGAATAGTTCGATGTTATGGTGCTTGCCTAGCATGGGTGAGGCCTGTTTCATACTCAGCTCCTTGGGGTGGGGGACAGGGGGGAATGTCCCCTGAGACTTATTCACTGTTTCTACCCACAACACAATGGGAACTTTTCATGATTATTTTCTGACCCCTGGTACTTGACCCTAGAACCACACATACCACCCATCCTCAAGCACACCCTGAATATAGCAATCTGCTTCCTGAGCCACAGCGGGGACCCTAGGAAGTTGAGCCAAGGTGATGATCAGATAAATAAAATATGGTATATCAATACAATGGAACATTATTCAGCATTAAAATGAAATGAAGTATTGATACTCACTACAACATGGATTAATCTCGAAAATATGATGAGAGAAGCCAGTCACAAAAGACCACTTACAGGATGACTCAATTATATGTGATTAATATCTCCAGAATAGGCAAATATATATGACAGAAAACACACTAGTGGTTTTCTAGAGCTGTGGGATTTGGGGCAAATGGAGAGTGACTGCTAATGAATATAGAGTTTCTTGTGGAATTGATAAAACTTTTAAAATGGATTTTAGTAATGATGTACAATTCTATGGATACCTAAAACCCTTGAATCAGATACTTCAAATAGGTGGCTTTTATGGCATGTGTGTTATATCTCAATAAAGCCATTATGTTTTTTTTAATTTAGCCTTTATTTTATTTATTTGTTTTTATGTGGTGCTGAGAATCGAACTCAGGGCCTCACTCATGCTAGGCAAACACTTTACCACTGAGCTATAACCTCAGCCCAATGCTATTATAAATTAATGAGAAAATGCTTATAATATAATTCTTAAATGTTTTCCTCTGCATGTATTCAGCACCATATTAGGTATTACTGTAATTTTTCATCAATAATACAATTATTAAAGAAACTCATAGGTAAAGGACAGTGTATTATGTTTACTTCTATTTTTACCCATTCTCTTACTTTTTTCCCTTCTGGAGTTTTTAGCCTTCTTCTGTTGCCTTTTTTTTTGGTACTTTTTTTTTTTTTAACCTGGTAGGGGCTCTCTACCACTGAGCTATGTCCTCAGCTTTTTTTATTTTTTATTTTGAGACAGGGTCTAAGTCACCCAGGCTGGCCTCAAACTTGAGACCCTCCTGCCTCAGCCTCCTGAATCACTGGACTTATAGGCATATACCACTGCACCTGGCCTTTTAGCTATTCCTTAAAGACAGCAACAATTTTCTTCACCAAAGAATGTCCTTATTTTCCCAGAAAAATGTTCATTTTTCATTCCAGAAAAATGTTCCCCCTGGCAAATGGGCATAACACTGCCATTTTATCAGGCCAACCTGTCCACTCCCTGGACATAGTTGGCCCTCCTCACACCTTCCACACCTCCATACTCTCATGGACCACAAGACAAAGCACAAGAGTAACTCCACAACTTTATTTGGTTAACCAAGGGGTCTGGGTGTTTGATCTAGCTGGATGGTCAGTACCTGAAGACAAGTGGGAGGCCTAAGAGGATGCCCCAAGAAGGGTCTTGACTAGAGGGCCCTGCACTAACAATCTGAGACTTCTGCATAATGTTGAGGACCTCGGTCACTTTGATACTTCCAATATGATGAAAATCTGATAAAAGACTCTGATATTTACGAGTACAGCCCAAGACGAGGAAGGTGGTATTGAGAGACCCTATAAGGAAGAAAGGAAGATTCAGGGATGTTTGCCAGAGAGCCATTTTCCAGAAGCCCCTCACCAACCAGGATACCTGCTTTCCCATCAGAGAACTACACATCAGGCACCTTACCCCTTGGAATTCTTGTAACTGGTCCCCTCTACCCATAATTCTATCTCCAGACTCCACCAGCCTCTCTCAGATGTTTGAAGTCACTAACAGTTCCTGGCATACAGCAAGGATTTGATAAACAAAATTCCTCTCCTCTCACCTGCATGAAATTTGAAGGTGGAACTGTAGCAGCTAGGGGCAACATAGGGACAAGTCTCAGTGGAGACAAAATTTGGAAGACATTCCTCATCGTGCTTGCCCACACACGTTGGGCAAGTATTTGAAGAACTTGAGGTATACTTAGGATATTTGGCCTTGAGCCTCACAAAAGGCTGCAAGTTGGTGAGGTTATTGCAGAGAAAGGTCCGGCAGACATGACTGTAGGAGGCAACGGACACTCCAGGAGGTGTAACAAGGTAGGAGACTTGTTCACGGTAGGATAAGCTTGAAGTGCAGCCTTTAAACCCCACAACTCCCCTTTTGTTCCCTGAGGAGCAGAGGATTAAAGAATTCTGATCAGTGTCATTGGCCTCACCCAAAGTCCACCCTCTCCCTCATCCCTGAGCTCCCTAGGCTGATTCCGGCCCCTGCCACCTGTGCCTCTTCCCCATGTTCACTCACTGCAGCTGCATGAGGCTCGGATGCTGAGGTCTCCATCTGTGTCTCTCCCACCTTCTCCCTACGAGTCCCTCTGCTCCTCCCTCCCTGTGTCCTAGCCCTTCCTCTCCCCTAGATTCCCCCTCCTCCAAGATCTGCCCACCTTCATTTTGCCCTCTTAATCAGCCCACACTACGAATAGCTGGGCCTATCCCTGCTCTTGCCAGTGTCCTGACATATGCCCAAATATACAATTATATAAATAGCTGGAACTCTAGTCCCGAGTGGTGGGAGAGGAACTAGGGGAAGAAGAGTGAGCAAGAGGAGATTATTAAACCCACCCCACTTCACCTGACTCAATGAGCACTAGTGTCTCCTCACAGCCTTCTCTCAGCTTGCACACCATGCTCCTCATCAGAAACCACCTCCAGTTATGGAAGGTAACACCTCTGAAGGTCGAGGCTTTTGCTTCATAGCACAAAAGAGTACCAGCCCCTAAAAAGAGAATGAACTTCCAGTCATCTGCCCCACATCATTTTCTCAGGTCCTGAACTGCCAACCAAGAATTCAGTCTTGGACCTGGATATCCAGCCCTTCTTCCCCAAATGACATGAATCCAGCCTCCCACCTTTTAAGGTCTTAATAGCATCGAACCCCCCAAGACATACGAGGTAGAGAAGAGATGGCCCCTAGGAGGCAGAGCAGTTGCACAGGTCTCAAATGCTGGGGTCCCATGGTCCTGTGTCTGGGTCCTGTATGCTAAAAGTCAGTCTGAAACCAATTTCAGCGTGGGTTCCAAATTCAGTTCTTGGCAGTCCCTAAATTCTCTGTTCGCCCACCTCTGGGTCACTGTTTCTGGAGCAGAAAGTTGACTGCATCAGTTACTTGAGAACTTCAGGGACACAGGCTCCCCATCTCCATGATTTCCTCTCCAATTTAACCCATTCCCACCACATCAGCTTCTCAAAGCACAGCTCTAACTCTCTCACCTAGGTCCTCCCACTAGCCTCGGTCTGATCTGAAGGACCACTATTGCGCAGGCTGTTCTCCAGTCAGACACAATGAGATCAGAACAGCAAATGATGCTTACAATTCCTGAGTGAAAGTCAATCTACTAAATACCCCTTGGTGCGATAAAAAACTTGAAAGTATTTATGACTGGATAATAATAAATATAATGCATACTACATACATGAGTGCATGCCAAATCCACTAAAAACTCAACAACATCTGTAGACTAGTTAAGAGTATTGTACCAGTATCAATTTCTCACTCATACACTATAGTTATAGAAGATGTCCCCATGGGGAAGCTAAAGGAAAGGTTCAAGAGACTTCATGTATTATTTTTGTAACTTTTTGTGAGCCAGTAATCATTTCACAGTCGAGAGATTTTGGTTTTTTTAAAACAACATGCCAAATCTGGGGATACAACTAAAGCAGTATTTGTAAGTAAACCTATATTTTTAAATACATTTATCAGGAAACAGGAAAGATTTAAAATAAATATGTTCATGAATTAGCTCAAGAAGTTGTATAAGGAAAAATGAAGCACATACTCCCAAAATAAGAATGGAAATAAAAAGGATAGTAGAAATCAATGAAACAGTAAACAACAACACACATTATTACCAAAACAACCCACTAATGTTCACTCTTTGAAAAGATTAATAATATAATTATCTGGCAAATGTGCTCAAGAGAAAAAATGCAAATAAAATAAGAATGAAAAATGGGACTTGACAGCAGATGTTTTATAAATAATAAAAGTATCATTAACAACTCTACATTGATAAATTTGAAAACCTAGATGCAGTGAATAAACTTTTAAAATAATAGAAAATGCCAAAATTAGCATAAGAATATACATAATGCAGGGCTGGGGATGCTGCTCAGTAGTAGGGCACTTGCCTAGCACACTTAAGGCCTTGGGTTCAATCCCCAGTAACAGGGGCTGGAGAATGAATATGTGCAATGCATTAAACCAACAAGAATAGCCAAGAAACTCCTGAAAAGCAACCAGAAAAAGAGAGCAACACTGTAGGAAAATGGACCAAGTATATGAAGAGGCAATCCTCAGACAAACAAGCCAGAAAGGGTAACAAACACTTATACCCAGCAATAATAAGAGAAATGCAACCTCCTCAAACTGTATATCTCTTAGGCTGACTACAATCAGGAAGCTAGAAACAGACAAGTTTTTGGCAGGAATGTGAGTATAAAGGGGTCCTTATGCATTGAAGTTCATGGAATGGTTGGGGGGATGGTAGATAGGGTCCTTTTCTAGATCCTAAGGAACAAAGGGGTTGGGAGTTTTGATCAGTGTCTCAGACCCAACACAGCATTGCAGAAGGAAATCTGAAAATATTTAGTCAAATTAGGTATATAAATATCCATTTCTTGTATATCCTCAGTACATATAACAAAAATTTCCACGCTTGGGTTTATGAGGATGTAAGCATTATTGTGATGGGTACGCAGAGGCAAAAGGCACATCCCTCCCTGAGACCAACTGAATGCACAACATGCAAGGGATACATATCACAGAATATCACAGCAGTTGGAAGCAACTGAGTAGGTGTACACTTGTGTATGTGCATGGATCATAAAAGTACAGTGGTGATTATTGTAAGTAGTAAATAACAATATCATCTGCATAAACTTGAAAATGTGCAATAAACTATACATCTTGGGACAATCCACACAAGCCAAAAGACACATTAAACACCTTACAATGACTGCATATAGGAAGGTTCGGGAATGAAAGGCGGGGATAGGGATTAGTGGAAATAACTAAAACAACGTAGGATGGGATATGTGGTTCACAGGCTTTGCCCTCAATGAGAGACCAAAGTTGGAATCTTTATCCTGCTGCTTACCAGCTTTGTGATCTTCTGTAATTTGTTGAACTCTTGGAGTCTGCTTTCTCATTAATAAAATGTATTAATATATCTTTAGGGTCATTGTGAAGATTAATAAGATTATTTATATAAAGTACAGGCAAATGCTGAACTGTCTGTAAGTATTGGTTCTTCTCTCCCTCTCCCTTCCCCATTTAGAGGATAAAGTTCAAGCTGTTTAGCTGGCATTCAAGCCTTCCCCCACCTCACCACCACCCCAAGTTGACCCCAAACAACCTTGCAATTTTATCTAATATGGCTCCTCTGCACAGCAGTCCAGCTGGAGGTCACTTCTGTCACCCTTTTGAAGCCTGGAATGCCACGGACACACAGGGTCTGTGACCCTGAAATCTGTAGCAAAGAGGCTAAGGTCCACGGAAAAGATGGGACATGGGAAGAGGAAGTGAAGGCTACCAAAGGATTACACAGAGGTGTTATTCCAGTCAGAGAATATCGCACACACCAGCCCTGGGCAAAACGACAGGATAGCACAACCTGAGCACAAGTGGGTACACAACCAGAACAGACTTGAAATGAGACCCTGAAAGAACAAAAGATGGAGTGGTCGAAAGGGAAGCTGCCCCTACGAAAAAACAAACCTAGAGAGAGGAGAAGCAACTTGATGGACTGGAACCTTGCAAGGAGACAGAGGACCAGCAGGGACAGCACAGCAAACAGGCAGGAAAATGAGGCGTGGGGCACTCAAAACAGTGAATAAACGACAAGGAAATAGGGTGGGATGGACAGAGAAAAGGGGATCATACAGAGAGGATGGGGAGGGAAAGTGCAAAATGGGTTTCTCAGGGAAACGCAGAGAAGGCTACCATTAAAGAGGGGTCCTGGGAACGGTTGAAAACCTTAAGAGGCACACAGAGGGCCTCAAAGAAAAAGTACAGACGCGTCTCTGGAAGCAAAGAAAGCAAGAAAGGAGGCCAGGCTATCAGGGAATAAATAACCAGAAGAAAATGGGTCCAAAACACCCAGCAAGTTGAACAAGCGGAGAGAAGGTGAGACAGAGAGACAAGAAAAGGGGCTCAACCTGAGAAGGTGAGACCCTGAAAGCAAACAGGGAAATCACGGGGTGGGGAAATGCATAAGAGTAGATTCAAAGTTGGGAAACCGGAAGAGAAATGAAAATGAACAAGGAAGTTCACGCAGCGAGCATCAGCAGCGAAGGCAAACCCCCAGCTCAGGCCAGAAGCATGAGACTGCGCATGCGCCCACCGTCTGGTCAACGCCTGGGGGTGGGGCCGAGCCTACCGTTCCTGGAGGGGTGGATGGGCCAACCTCAGTCCCGGAGGCAGTATTCGACGCCCCATTGGTCCCTTTCTCCAAAAGAGGAAGAACAATCTAAGAAGGCAAGCCACGGGGGCGGGGGGAGGCAAGGGGCACGAGACTCAACTCGAGGCGCTATTGGCTGGTCTGATGGTCTGGCGTGTGGAGAAGCTGGCAGGAGGGAAGGGGCGGGCCGTCAACGCAAGGATCTCGAAGCGCATTGGCTACCGGCCTGAGCAGCAGGAGGCGGTGCTTGAAGCTCATTGGCCTTTGTGTGAAGGGGCGGGAAACAAGCGCGAGCGCAGCCGTTCCTCAAGCCACTTTCTCATCCTTTCCCTTGGTCTCCTCCTGTCTGAGTCTGACTCTGCTCTCGAGGCTGTGGTAACCACGGACCGGGGCGCGAACACGACCCCCCCTCCCTGTTCCTTCTGCTCCCTTTCACTTGGCACTGGATCTCCCCGCAGCCACCCTCTCGCCCTTCCCCTCGCGCTCCTCGTGCCTCTCTTCTCCCTTCCCCCACCCCGCGGGCCCCTGGGCGCGTTCTCGTGCCCTGCCCCCTCCCAGGGACGCCGGAGCGGGGCGGAGCCACAAGCCCAGTGTTTGGGGGGATGGCTGCTGGAAGGGGTGCACAAGAGAAATGGTGGCATAAGGCGGCGGGGGTGGGATGCATGAGCTTGTCATTAGTGGGTACAGGGGCGTAAGCACTGGGTGCAGCCATGGCTGCACAGGTTTGTGTGAAATCCTGGACGCCTTCTAGATGCAATGGAGAAATTGACGCCGTCAGTTGAAGAATTGTGGCCTTGATCAGGGCCTCGCACACGGCTGGAACTCAGTAAACTGTCCAGTGAAGGAAGGCCTGAATTAAAATCACTATTTAAAGTAGGGCAGGATGGGAATGTGGCTTAGCGGTAGAGGGCTTGCCTAGCGTCTGTGAGGCCAGGGGTTCAATCCCCGAGAAAAGGAAAAAAAGGAAAGAAAGAAGGGCAAGGAATCCATTAGAATAATGTAGAACAAAATCAGACTGGAGGAATATGATGGGTAGACTGAATTCTGAATTGGGGACGTGGTGTGACTAAGAATGGAGGAGGGCATGAAAATATTTTTAGGGATTAGATACATGCAAGCCATAGAATAACAGTTGTTGAAAATAATGCCAGGAAAAACTCTTGGGTGGAATGGGATGTTTGTGGAAAGGGGGTGCAGGTATCATTGAGGGGGGCCTGGGAGGGCATGTGTATGCCCCAGACTGAGTTCTGCCATGGGAAAGTGTGCAGATGAGCAAGAGAATGATGTCTGCATACCAAAAAAGAGGAGAGGATCCATGAGAAAGGTCATGAGGAGAAATCAGGGTGAAAGCTGGGTCCAGAGTGGTTATGCTGGAGAATCATGGTGTGGCCTCTTCAAGGCAAGAGGATTAGGTTAGGGTTACTTAGGAGAGAGCCCACATGCCCATCCTGACCAGCTACTCCTGCCCCTAGATCCATGGAACCCAATGAAACAGCTGCTGCCCACCACTGCCCTGCTGACTCTGCCCTGGGAGGTGAGACCAGAGCCCCCCAGAGCACAGAGCTTATCCCCAGAAGAGCTGTCAGTCGCTCTCCAACCTGTGCCCGCTGCCGCAACCATGGTGTCACTGCCCACCTCAAGGGCCACAAGCGCCTCTGCCTCTTTCAGGCTTGCGAGTGTCACAAATGTGTCCTTATCCTGTGAGTATAAGGTCCAGGGAAGGGAAGAGGATGGGCTTCCTCATAAGGGTGGCTGACTTTTGACTTACTTTAGGGAGCGCCGAAGGGTCATGGCTGCCCAGGTCGCCTTGCGCAGGCAGCAAGAGGCACAGCTAAAGAGGCATCTGGCTCAGGGACTGATGAGGAGAGGGGCAGCCCCTCTCAAAGCTCCCAGCCGTGTCAAGAAGGGAACCACTCGACCAGGGGTCCCCTGTGAGTGTCTCTGGCTGGGAATGGGACAGGGATTTGGGTGTATAAGCATAAGTGGGAAAAAGAGCCCTGCCACTGAATTGGTATTTGACCCTGCGCAGTCACCCGAACTATAAAATGTGATCAAATGTTGTGAGGGTACAGTGAGATCTGCAGGTAGAACATGGTCAGAGGAATATATGAACTCTGATGGGGCTGGGTTAAGACAGAAGTCAAGAGAAAAAACTCACTAGAGCTCTCTGGTCCCTCATAGCTGGAAAGGAGAACATAGCACCCCAGCCTCAGAGTCCCCATGGGGCAGTCCCACTGGCACTGACACCCCCTGGGAAGGTAAGGAAAGCCTATGCCCTGTGGGAGTGGCTCCCACCCTAACTCCTGCAGAGACCCCTTCCTCTGTGCCCTCAACACCTGATTCTAGCCCCTACCCTGACTTACTATGTAATCGTGGGCAAGTCACTTCTTTTTGGTGGGCAAAATGAGAGAGTGGAACTTTTAAGCCCTCTCCCATAGTTTGGGGGTCCTACAATCCTCCCAGAACACACCCAATCCTTCTCCAGCCTTGTACCTAACTCTAACCTATGCCCTCTGTCCTTGCAGGAGAACTCCTGTGGGCCTCTGCTGCTCAGCCGTCCCCCAGAAGCCTTACCTTTGCCCTGGACTCCAGTGCCTCCTGGCCCTTGGGGACCAGGGCACTGGCTGCCTCCAGGCCTCTCCATGCCACCTCCAGTGGTGTGCCGCTTGCTGTGCCAAGAACCTGCTGTCCCTCTACATCCCTTCCCTGGTAAGAAGATAGTTCAACATTCATTCAACAGATATTTAAGTACCAGTTTGCCACTGTCAGAAAAGGAAGAGCTCTGCATTTTCTTACCCTCCTTAGGCTTTGACCCCGGCACCTCCCTCCGGCTGCCCACTCACGGGTCCCTCCCAACTTTCCCAGGATCTCGCTCGGTACTGACTGCTCCTCTTTCTGGAGAGCCCCAAGGGCCCCCTAGCCTGCCCCACACGTGAGTAGGAACAGAAGGATGTGTATTTATTCGAGGCTGAATCTGTGATAGACACCATAGAGAATGATAAAAAAGGAAAGATCTCAGGCTAATAGGTGAGGCAGAGTTCTCCTAGCTCTACTATTTCTTAGCTGTGAACCTTTGAATAAGTGTCTATACATCTCTGAGCCTGTTTTTCTATTAGCAAATAAGACATGCTATTACTTTCCAGTTGTCATAATAATTAACAATAATATATGTAATAACAACTATCCCAGGTCCCAGACCTTGAACAAATAATAGTTATTAATCCTCTTAAACAGATAAGATGAAGGGTGTGGTGGCACACGCCTGTAATCCCAGCGCTTTGAGAGGCTGAGACAGGAGAATCGCGAGTTCTAAGCCAGCCTTCGCAACAGCGAGGCGCTAAGCAACTCAGTGAGACCCTGTCTCTACGTAAAACACAAAATAGGACTGGGGATGTCTCAGTGGCTGAGTACCCCTGAGTTCAATCCTCGATACCAAAAAAAAAACAAAAACAAAAAAGAAAGATAAGATAAATTAGAATTGCCTATGAAATGGAGGGCTACTATGACAAGAGCCTCAAAGGTGGAATAGGAGGACTTGGGGAGAGAAACCAGGCTCTGGTAGGGCAGGCACAATCCCTCAGTCCCTTTATGTATTTTGTCCATTTTTTAAAAACTGACACCAATGATTTCCTGTAATCCTTACAGTAGCCTGGGCAGGAAAAACTGGGAGGAATTTTCATTTTTTGGAAAACAAAGGAGGCCAAGACAATGAACAGGATTTACCTAAGCCCACAAAGTCCAGTAGCCCAGCAGACTCTCAGCTTCCCAGATCAAAATGTGTACAAGTCTATTTGTGTGTTTGATATGCCCTGGCATCTCTCCTTGTTTCTAGATGCTCAACTCTGATACTCCAGTCCTGTGGCACCCCAGATTCTCTTCTGCTACAGCCACAGGTCCTGGGAATGAAGTGGCATCCAAGATCCAGGGAGGAGGTTGAACCTGGGGAAGGGGAAAGCAAGGGACTGTGAAGGAACCAGGGGCAGAGGAACACCTGCAGGGTGGGCAAAAGTGGAGGTTCCCAGTCTGCTTCTTTCCCTTTCCTTTGCAGGCCCCTGGAGCCTCTCGCCTGGCCTGGACATCTGCCCCCTCAGAGCGACAGCTGCAGCGGGAGGCAGCTGAGGCCCTTGTGGGTCTGAAAGATTCATCCCAGGCTCCCCGCCTGACCCCTTCTGTCCCCCCCAACCCTGCCTGGATCTCCCTGCTCCATCCCTGTGGCCCACCAGGTAACCTGCTTCCTGAAAGGAGAGGATGGGATAAGGATGGTGGTAAATAGAGGTCACTAGAGCAAGCAGAGATCAATCATGGAGATGAGGAAGGGGTTAACAAGTTGAATGTCCTCAGATCCAAGACAAGATCCATCCCAAGTTCCTCAGCCTGGCCTCTGGGATTTTAGTTGAGGCTTGTTCAGTGAATCACATTTACCAGTTTTGTGCTAAACAGCAAATGTCCAGTGTCCTGATGTCAAGGAAAACTAGAGAGGTGGGGATTTTTTGGAAGCCTGTCTCCTGACTCCAGCCCAAGGCTCTCTCTCCAGACCCTAGCTGCTTGCTGAAGTCTGAATAGAGAATGAAGAAGTAAGCAGGGTCTGACCAGGAAGGAGGTGATAACTACCTTTCAGGAGTTTCCTTCCTGGTTGGATGCTTTCACAAGGTTTAGTGGTGAGACCATAGGAACACTTGAGGAACAAGAAACACTCAGGGTACAGAGAGGGAAGGCTGAGAATCCTTCTGTCCGATAGTGGATCGCCTTAGAGGAATTGCTACCATAAGTAGAGATGCAGCTAGATAGGCTTCTGATTGCGGAGATCTGGCATGGTGGGATTAGGAGTTTACACCAGCAACTGTGCACAAAGGGGAGCCAAGAAATGTCTCTCAACTAGGCAAGATATATTCAGACAGCCTGAGCTTCAGAAAGAAAAATATGGTGGCTTTAATGGAGAGGCTAGAAAAGACAAGATTGGAGGTTAGGAAATCGACAAGAGGAGGTCTGTGCAGTAAGCAGGTGAACAGGGGTGAGGTGGATCAGATGGGGTAAACAGGGAGCTGCTGGAAGGGGAAAGGGATATAACTTGGTCCTGTCTTTTCCTGCCTGTAGCTCCTGCTGGGGGAAGAGGATTCCAACCTGTCGGCCCCTCTCTCCGACCCAGCCCAGCTCCCTCAGTCTCTCTGCATATTGGGCGTCTGGGGTCCATCTCCCTTCTGAGTTAGAAGCCCAGAAGTGGAGGCTGCCTCACTGGGGCAGGGAACCGATAGCCCACAGGCACTACATACTTGGTATTTTACTTACAGATTTTTGCATGGAATTTAATATAGTACAAGCTTCAGGATTTTTTTTTTAACTTTCAGGTGCTTTGTTAGCTTTTAATTCCTCTTATAGTGTGGGCATTTCCTTGGCCAAAATGGAAATTTTCATACCTTTCGTTGGGTCCTAGGACCTTTTTAAATATCCAAGAAAGAGTTGTGCAGTTTAAGCTGACCAGTATCTAAACACATTTCTGCATGAGTTCATGTTCCGTATATACCTATGTACTCATGTCTGTCTCCATGCACATGAAAACAGAGTACTTTCATTATGTATCTAGGTTTGTGTGAATAAGCAAAAAATAAACCCTTGTTGTTTTAAGTACTGAGATTTGAGGAGTATTTGTTACTGTAGTCTAACCTCATCTATCCTGATTGACAGAAAGGACTTGTTCAATTCACCTCTCAAAATGAAAATCAGTTATTCAAGATCTACCACAAGGACTGGGCCTTGCGGTAGGCCCTGAGTGGCCATGCCTGAGGCTCTGGATCTATCCCACGTACCACTAAAAAATAGCACAAATAAGCACAAACTTCATCTTCTTATGACCATATAACAGTTTCCTGCTATCCAGAGGGCCACAAAGTGAAATACCTACAGGGCCGAGCAGGTCATATAAATGAGTTTAAAGGGGCAGGTGAGGGCTGGCAAACTGAGAATGCGTGCCTTACCTAAGGGAAGAGACTTTTTTGGCTCTAGTGAATTGTTGCCAGCAGAAACATGGGCTCAGAGTTGCTACATCTTCTCACTTTTCAAATGAAATTGGGAAACTGTTTTTTTACGTTCAACATCTTAATGTTTTAATGTTGGCACCTTTTTCTTCTTTATATCTTATGTGGGCCAAATAAAACATAGCCAAAGGCCAGTTTTGGTCAATGCCAATTTGATGCTAAACTAACATGACATTTTCCAGATGGAGAAACTGAGGCCAATCAGGACAGGAAGCACCAAGTTATATCAAGTTTTTCCTGAACTAGGGAGGTTCCTGTGTCTAAGTTTGGAAGAATCCATGAAAGGTTAGAGAAAATCATTACCATTTATTAAGTATCCACTATATTTGGTACATGTATATACTCACATTAACCCTGTAAGTTATGAATTACTTCCATTTTATTAATAAAGGAAGAGGCTTAAAGAAGTAAAGTGACTTGCCTGAAATTTTAGGGAAAATTTCTAAGCAACACGCATGGGAGGATTCCTTCTCCTTTCCAGGCCTCAAATCAATTAGATACATTTTCATAAAGCATACAGCCTTATCTCCAGGGGATAGACATGAATCAAGGTTTTTCAAAACTGTCTTTGCTTTTTCTACTCAAGCTATCATTAAGTAAAAAGAGCTTACCTACATTTGTTCCTTAGTCCTCTGCTGTCAAGTCTCCTTGAGCTGTTCCAAACATGAAGACCTATGAGCTATTCTAGAGATACGCAGACCTGGAGACTCTATCCATTCCCACTCTTAGAAGGGGCAGACCCAAGCTGGGCGCGGTGGTGCAAGCCTGTAATCCCAGCACTTAGGGAAGCTGAGACAGGAGAATCACGAGTTCAAAGCCAGCCTCAGCAACGGTGAGGCGCTAAGCAACTCAGTGAGACCCTGTCTTTACATAAAAACACACAAAATAGGGCTGAAGATGTGGCTCAGTGCCCCTGAGTTCAATCTCAAGTACCAAAAAAAAAAAAAAAAAAGGGGGACAGGCCCACAGCTCAAGGTACATGCCTGGTAACTGACTTTTTTCTGATGTTACCTATGCCCTTCTTTTACTCTTTATTTATCAATGGTGATGACATCCAGTTACAGCTTGTGCTTTCTTATTTGGGGCCTTAAGAAGGTGGGTTACTTGTACTTTCTAACAGATACAAGAGTAACAAACCTGCAACACTTCTCAGGAGACCTTTCAAGATATCAAAAGAACTGAAGTCCATTTGACATCTTCCTTTACTCCCTAGTTATAACCTAGATATATGATTGCCCTTTAATAGACTTTCCTAAGCCTTGCTGTACCATGCTTTCCCAGTGACAGATGACCATAGACCATCTTCCCATAGCAAGGAATTACTGTAACATGCAACTCAGACTATGCTAAGCTAAGACTCTGCTACTCAGGGCTTGACCAAGGGTCCCCAGTGTACCAAGGTCACACAGTTGGGAAGGAAATGAGAGTATAATTTGGGAAAAGGATGGCATGAGAAAGGGGACCTGGAGCCCACCTCCCCTTCAGTGCTAGTATTTTTCCAAATATTAGTACCTCTCATTGGTGCCTGAATGAGTGGGGCACATCTCCTGCATAGGTCAGCCTTGGGAACCAGGCTTCCACATTGCTACTTCTTTGAATACAGCACTCTTCATCCACAGTTGAGAAAACCAACCTCAGAGATTTCAGCCAGTGGACTGTGAGCACTGTTTCCTATACAACCCTCTTTCCCACTTGGCCAATGCAGAGTTGGGAATAGTGTTGCTGTGGCCCAGTGGAGTATTGAGAGTAAGTCTTTCCCCTTCACATACTCTCTCAACACTCTATAGAAATAACCAATGGTTTCAAATATGAAGCACCATCCCTGCTCCTTCTCTGCTCACAAGACTCACAGAGCCATATACATTTTTTTTTTCATTTTGCAGTACTGGAAACTGAATTCAAAAGTGCTCTATCACTTAGCTATATCTCCAGCAATCCCCCCCCTTTTTCTTAAGATTATTTTTTAAGACATTTCTCACCAAGTTGCTTAGGGCCTTGCTAAGTTGCTGAGGCTGGCCTTGAACTTGAGATTCTCCTGCCTCAGCCTCCCAAGTAGCTGGGATTACAGGCATGAACCACTGCACTTGGTGCATCCCAAGCCCTTTTCATCTTTTACTTTGAGATAGAGTCTTGATAAATTACCAAGGCTGGCTTGGAACTTGCAGTCTTCCTGCTTCTGCCTCCCCAGTTGCTGGAGTTACAGGCATGTGATACCATGCCAAACTATTTTTGTTTTGCAGTACTTGGCAGTGAACCCAGGGCATCAAGCATACTAGGCAAGCACTCTACCTTCCACCTCAGCCCCCCAAGTAACTGGGATTATAGGTATGGGCCACCATGCTGGGCTACACCCAGGTTTTATTTCAGGAGCACAGTTCACATTTCTGCCCTTTGAGAATTCATGCTCCCTTCACTTCAGCCCTACTCAAACTTGGTCCATTCCTGACCACACTTCTAGTCCAAGGTAGGCATGATATCATGCCACCTATCCTATCCAGCCTACCCTCAGACCCTCATTCCTGGTTCATGTGTTGTAGTCAGCTTTTTTGCTGGTGTGATTGAAGGACCCAACCAGAACAACTGTGAAGGAGGAAAGGTTTATTTAGGGGCTCACATTTTCAGAGGTCTTAGTCCACAGAAGGCCAGCTCCATTCCTTGGGCTCGAGGTAAGGCAGAACATCATGGTCGAAGAGTGTACCAGCGAGAAGTAGCTTACATGGTGATCAGAGAGCAGAGACTCCACTCTCCAGATACAAAATATATACCCCATAGCCATGCCTCCAATGATCCACTGCCTCCAGCCACACACACCCAGACTCCAGTTCCCAGTTAATCCCATTAGGAATTAATTCACTGATTAGGTTAAAGCTATAACCCAATCATTTCTCTTCCAAATCTTACATTGTCTCACACATGAGCTTTTGGGGGACACCACATCTAAACCATAACATGTAGGCTCATTCTGTACCCGTGACCCCTGTATAGTTGGCTTTGCAGCTCATGACAGATGTTCATATTGCACAGCCCTATAACTCGTGTCCTGCATAGCCGCTCATGAAAACCTAAGCTCTTCCCCAAAGCAAGATTATCCTTTTCATCTCTGTTGAACCCATTATGTTCCTTAGGGCCCCTTGGCTCCTATTTCACAGATCTGATCATCTTAAACTATGCCTGTGTCCATCTATCTCCTCCATGCCCAGAATAAGTATTCTCAGAGGACAGCACCTAGGGCTGGGATGTAACTCAATGCTAGAGTGCTCCCCTAGTACAAACAAAGTCCTGGGTTCCATCCCTAGCACCACAAAAAAATGAAAAACAATCCAGAGTACAGAGCCTGTGTTCAGTACTTCTTTGAGATTTCAGAATATATGGGTAAACAAGGTGTTTCCAATACCTTAGGAATTGTTTTTCCTACTAAGTTAATATATTCCAATCCTACCCCTTACCCATGATAATATGAACAACTTCCTGCCCCCAAGTCATTCTTTTAATGTAGTTTATTTTTTAGAGCAGTTTTGGGTTCACAGCAAAATGGAGCAGAAAGTGGTGTTTACATACACCACCCTCTTCCTACACACACACAGTCTCCACTGTCTCCATCTTTATCAACACTCTACACTAAAGTGGTACATTTATTTCAATTGATGAGTCCACATTAACACAACACTCACCCAATATCCACAGCTTACACTAGGGTTCACACTTGGTGATATGCATTCTTTGGGTTCTGACTAACATACAAGATATATCTATTATTATCATATCAGAGAAAATAATTTCACTACCCTAAAACTCCTCTGAGAAATAGCTATTCATCCCCTCCCAAACCTTGGCAATCATTGATCTTGTTACCATCCTGGAAGTTTTACCTTTTTCCAGGATGCTATATAGGTGAAGTCATATAATATGTGGCTTTTTCAGATTGGCTAAATTATACATATTAAAAGTTTCTGTGTCTTGTCTTTTTATTTTTGGCACTGGTTATTGAACCCAGAGGTGCTTAACCATTGAGCCACATTCTCAGCTCTTTTTATTTTCTATTTCAAGACAGGGTCTCACTAAGTTGCGGAAGCTGGCTTGCTAAATTGCTTCTTGCCTCAGCCAAGTTGCTGGGATTCCAGGCATGTGCTACTATGCCTGGCTTTCTGTCTTTTTATGGTTTGATAGCTGATTTATTTTTAGTAGTAATAATATTCTGTTGTCTGGATGTACCACAGCCTCAAATCTATTTTATTTGTTTAGGGCTGTGGATCAAACTAAGGGCCTAATACACACTAAGCAAGTACTGTACCACTGAGCCAAATCCCCAGCCCTTTTTATTTTTTAATTTTGAGACGGGGTCTCTCTAAGTTGCTTGGGGCCTCACTAAACTGCTGAGGCTGGCCTCAAATTTGGGGTCCTCCTAACAGCCTCCTGATTCCTGGGATGGGATTACAGGACTGTGCCATCATGCCTGGCTGTGTAAATGACTTGACTAAAAGTCTCACTTGCCTACTGTATAACCACCAAGCAAGGTTATTTATTATGTATCTCTAAAAACTAATAGGTATAAAAATTAACACCAAGGACACAGTGCTGGGAAGCCATGTTCTCTAAAATCATAGACCATAAGAAAGTCTGCCTGGGTTGGGGTTGTAGCTCAGTGGTGGAGCACTTGCCTAGCATGTGTGAGGCACTGGGTTTGATTCTCAGCGCCACATATAAATAAAGGTCATCAACTAAAAATATATATATTTTTTAAATTAAAAAAAAGCCTGTTCTGTAAAAGCATAGCAATAATAAGAATGGGCAGCTGATGCTTAGCTAGAGGGTCTAAATCACTCTAATACAGAGAAGCAGTCATGGTTTCTAACCCATATGAGAACTTGAGAGAAAGGATTCTTAGAGACAACAATGCACATTTATCCTAACCCTTTATTTCCAAGGAATCAGAACTATGGATCTGCATCTCCACCAGACAAGATGCTAACAATTACACAGGGGCCACTTTACCTAAGTCTATCAAAACTCTGCTTACCATAAATTTTACCTAAGCTTCACTCTTCCCAAATTCCTATATTAATGCCATCTTTTCCTTTGTTTTGCATGGTCCTCCACAGTAACTTTGGAGATCTCTTGTTTAAAAAGAGCTATAAAGAATGATTCCATGAATTGGCCTCAATGAATTAAGCTTAAATGACTTAGAACTGGTATTCGAAATGTATAAAAAGTGAACAAATTATTCAAGTAAATGGAGATTTCCAGTTAAGCATACATACAAATACATACTCAAGTACATGTTTTTTTCTGGGAGGTAAAAAGCCAAGATACTAAAAATATTCTCTTGTTTTAAAAGCTGTGAGAAATTGGTTTCAACTGCATTCTACCTGAATGTAAAACCCAGATTTAAATGCATGATTTTATCATGCCAGAAGCATAGTTGAATTTTTTTTTTTTCAATGCTAGGGAGCAAACTCAAAAAGAGCCTCCTGCATGCTAGGCAAGCACTCTACCACCAAGGTACTCTCCAGGCCCAAGATTTTTTTAAAAAATAGATACTAGTATAAGATATTGGCTTATAAATAATTGACATTTTTCATACAGCACGTACCTCAACTTGGGAAATTTTTATATTTTTAAGTTGTTTTAAATTGTCTTTTGAATATAAGAAAATGGCTACATACATGTTTCTTTTTTGCAGTAAGTTAACAATTTTATTGGACCACAGGAGTTATCCTTCACCTCTGGTGGTTGGGCCTCATAAAGATTACGTGAGATCATGCTTGTACTACTACAGCACGTTTGGAAGAAAAACGTTCAAATGTTTACCTGTACCTGGCACAGAGTAGGCACTCAAAATATTTGTTGCTAGAATATATGACGCACCACGTGCCAGAGCAGTCACTTAAAACAGGCAAATAATGGGGATCTCGGTGTAGGCAGGGGGGGTTAAAGTGGTGAGACCGAAGCCCGGGGGAGTGGCGGGGTGGGGAGGCAAGCCTAAAGTTACACAAATGAGCAAGCGGGGCCGAGGACGGGGCAAAGCGAGCCTAAGGATTGAGCAATGATTCCAGCACTAGGAAGCCGACCTAACTTACTTCTTCGAAGGTCCCGCCTCTACCTCTTTGTCCCTGCCCTTATCTCCCCGCCTCCATTCCCACTCAGGTCACCTCCGAGGAGCTGAAGCACTTTCCGCCCTAAGAAGGGTGAAGATTCCGGCTCCTGCTCTCGCGAGAACTGGTGGTGGAAGTAGGAAAAGGCAGTAGCCTCATTTCTTTCTTGCCCTACCCCTAAGATTCTCGTCGCAGTTCCGCCCTTACTACTCTCACTTCCGGCCGTGGAAAGATCACTTCTACCCGGAAGAAGTATGGCCATTATGGCCAGGTCTTTCCTGCCCACTCAACTTCCCCCGTGCTTCCGCCCTCAGTATCTTCTACCGTTACTCTTGCCAGCCACGCACCACGTGAACAAAGCTAGGTTCCCCCAGCTCCAAAGGGAAGCTCCCTCTTCTATAACGCCCCGCTCCGAGAAAAGGAAGGGCTGGGAGGAAACACCTGTCCCCACGCCCGTCCCCCTAGCCTTTCCAATTGCCTCTCCCTCACCATACACCCACTCTTCTGGACGAAGGCATTCGCCCTGAGAGAGGCGGAGCCTCCTACGCTAGCCTTGTCATCGCGAGATCTTTGAAGTATCGCGAGACTCGACGCCCGACTTGTGCGCCCGGGAAACCCCGTCGTTCCCTTTCCCCTGGCTGGCAGCGCGGAGGCCGCACGGTAAGCTGGTGCTCCGGTGCGGACTGGGCATGGGGCGTCGGGGCCGAAATTCCCGGCTCCGGGATGCATGCCTCAAGGCCTCGGTGAGCCCGGCACCGGGCTGCCCCGCCCCCTGAAGCCGCGACCACGTGCGAGCGGCAGGCCCGGACATGCCTGCTCCGCGCGGTCCGGAACCGAGAGGGCCTGGCGGGCAACGGAGGGGTGCGTAAGGCATCCAGAATCCCGGGGCTGAGGGGTGGCGTTATGCAGGGAGCTCCCAAACTGGGGACAGGCGGGGTTGGTGGGACCCGCGGAGACGGGCGCCGGTGAGTCCTGTGGACCCCACAGGAGCCAGGGCTGGAATTGAAGTGGGTCTTGGGAGTTAATGCAGGTGCTACGGTTTCTATCGCGGAGGAGCGGAGTCGGCTTCCAGGGCCCGGGCCCTCGTTCAGACCTCCACCCTACCTTATGGTCACATGCCTGACTTTTTTCGCAGATGCCTGGAGTTACTGTAAAAGACGTAAACCAGCAGGAGTTCGTCAGAGCTCTGGCAGCGTTCCTTAAAAAGTGAGTGTGGGGACTGAGACTCAGTGGATGGAGTCTGTCACCTTTGGCATGTCAGCGCGCCAGTCTCCCTGTTCTGGGAGGGGAGATTTGTGTGGGGCCTCCATGTGAAGACTGCCCTTTCTGTTGAGGTCTGGGTTTGTTGGTTTTGAGTTTCACACTGTCTTGGGACACAACAGACTCTTATTAAGCTAAAGTTATGTTCAGAGGAAGGGATTATATGGATGAAATTATTAAGATTCCTGAATTGGGCTTTTATTCCTGTTTCTGTTCTAGGTCCGGCAAGCTGAAAGTCCCGGAATGGGTGGACACAGTCAAGCTGGCCAAGCATAAAGAGCTTGCTCCCTATGATGAGAACTGGTTCTACACACGAGCTGGTAAGGAATATGGGTGGGCCTTTGGCCCAGGGTGGGAAGCTGGATGACCCCGTGCACAAAACCCTTTCTTGGTCCCTCCCAAGGTTGCGGTAGGAGAGACTTTTGTGTCGCCACATGTTGTGATTTGAGACTTCAATAGCTGTGTTTTTGACTGAACTTGGAGAAAAGTTTTAGAGAGGGAGCATCCCTTCTACATTCAGGGAGTCAGATTCATCTCTACTGCTTAACCATAACTTCGTTAAGTTGCTTAACTTTCCTGTGTTTTCAGTTTCTTGTCCTTATATTGGAGCAAATGATTGTACTATGGCAGGATTATCATGAGGATCAAATGAATTTAATACGGTGAAAATTTTAGAAGTGTGCCCATTGCACAGTAATTAAAGTCTGTTTAATTAAAGTGTGTCTGTTGAGATCATCACGTTAGTCTGCTGTCTCTAGCAAGTCATTTCTAAGTGGTTGGGGTCTGGGCAACTTCTTGCTCTAATCCTGACATTGTGGTCACTCTCTGCCCTCATGGCAGCTCTCATCTTTTTTTTAATCTTACAGTCGTAATGTAAATACATTTGCTAACTTCACGGTGCTAGGTCTTGCTTGTCTTGACATTTCTAGATTGTGTACACATCACCCACTCTTCTATAGGCCTAATCCCCAGAGGTGGGGTCAGTGTGTTGTATTAAGGTGGCAGCTTCTGCACAGGCCTTCTACTAGGTCTTGACCTCTCTGATCTTCTCCCTTTGTGAAATGAGGGCTCTACCCTCGCTAAAGGTCATTATCAGATAGGAAACAGTCTGGATATTGGTAGATTTTAAGAATGACCCTGAGATCAATTGACCTCATCCTTGGTACAAGTTGGTTAGCTCTTGAACAACATGTAGATTTGTTGTGCACTCGTGCATCAAAAAATGTCCATGGGGCCCACTTTGTTTCAGGCCTTGGACTGGGCACAGGGGACCAACATCACTCATCACAGCCTTTGACCTCTGAGGACTAAAAGATCAACTCTGTGAGGTGGGTAGGATGGGTAGCATATCCACCCACCTACCACTATAGTTTTAGAAAATGGGGGTGGTTGCTGGGTTGGATGGTATATATGCCTGTAATCCCAGCAATTCAGAGTACTGAGGCAGGAGGATTGCAAGTTTGAAGCCAGTCTGAGCAACTTAGCAAGACCCTGTCTCAAAACTAAAAGGAGCTTGGGGTGAAGGTCAGTGTTAAAAGCTTTTGGGTTCAATCCCTAGTACCAAAAGAGAGAAGGTAGGGGTGAAGGAAAGCTGGCTCCCTGGGTGCATAACGGTGACAAGACCTGAATGACACACCTGTCCTCAGTGTTTTTTGGCAATACCTCAAGAGTAGGTCAAAGAAGCTTTGGATTTAGGATTAGAAGAATGTGATAGCTTTTTCCCTTAGGTGAAGTACATAGACATTTTGCATAATCTGCATGTACTAAAAACCTGAAGTAGAGTTGCTTGTGTTTGCTTCTTGGTTTGTCAGAAGGGTTAAATAACATGTCCAGGGTTGACCAGCTAGTGATATCAAAATCCACCCTTAACACTGCTTGGAGGGGACTCCAAGCACTCCTCCAAGATACCAAATTTTTTAGGGTGAGTAATGATTAATTTGAAAATGGGATCAAGACCCTGGGGATTCACCTAGGTGAACCTGCTGGTCGTGATACAGTTGTTGCAGCCCTTTGCCTGGACAGCTCACACTGGGTGTGTGTCCTCCAATGGAGCTGGTGCTCCCAAAGCTCCCTTTTGGACCTCACTTTCCCAGAGGCTGTTATATACATTTTTGTTGGGGTACTGTTGTGCCTGTTATTTACACTTAGAGCAGCAGAAGCTGAGTTACTTTCTGATCCGCTACAAAAGATGTTTGCTAATGTCTGTTCTGGAATCTAATGTGCTTTCACCCAGTTCAGCCGTTGACTTATATTTGATTAAGTATAGTCAGAGGAGTGACCTGTTTTGCCACAGAGGAACTAAGGTGCAGAGAGGTAGAGTGACTTCTCAAGCAGCTTCAGGAGTGAGTGTTGGCAAGCAAGCTCTGTCCAACAGTAGGTTCTAGGTTGTATCTGCTGTTTTCTCCTCTGATTGGTCGGGTCTGGCCTGTTTTGCTCCCTCAGGAGATGGAAACTGAAGTGCAGTGCAGCATGCAGGCATGGAAATAGACGCTGCAGTAAAGGTGGTCTGGGCGTGAGGAGTCCCAGGGCAGTAAGATGGAGGTAGAGAGCAGAGGCCTCTAACGGGGGACTCTGTTACTCAAGGTCAGACTACAGTGGACCGAAAGGGGTGGAATGGTGTCACCCTAGTTAGGTCTTTTGGCCTATTAATACTCAGAAAGATTGGCTTAGAAGTAGGATAAGGAGGGCTGGGGCTGTAGCTCAGTGGTAGAGCACCTGCCTTGCATGTGGGAGGCACTGGGTTCGATCCTCAGCACCACATAAAAATAAATAAAGATACTTGTATTCATCTACAACTAAAAAAACTTTTTGAAAGTAAAAAACAAAAAAAGTGGGATAAGGATCCACTGTGGATTCTTGGTGGGTATCTGACTGGGAGAACTGCTAAATTAGGATACCTGAAGATGCCTTACTGCTTGTAGGGTGAAGACTGGTCTTTCTGACTCCTGTGCAGGATTGGGCACTCAGTCGTGTTGCATTAGGAGAAGAAATGAAGCCTGGGTGGCATCTCAGGAAAATTAAAGGGGCAAATCAAGATCAGTTTTTCCTTAGTTTGGCAGAGAAAGGTCAGGGCAGAGCTTCCCGCTTTTGACTGAGTAGATTAGGATGCAGTTACCAGTCTGTGCTTATTACCACAACCTGTTAGTGCTATGGCGACTCAAAAAGCCTTAGATTGCCAGTCTTAAGTGCAGAATAGCCATTGTCCCTCAGCCCAGCAGGAACACACAGCTGTTATCCTTTGCCTGTGGACTTTTCTAAGAAGAGTAGGTTGAAATCCAAGGGTGCAGAAGGCCTATGGGGTTCTCAGTCTGTTTGTGGCAAGACCTAACTCACTGACCTACATAAATTCCATCTAGGATGGCCTGGATTTTTTTATTTAAAGCTCCACCTCAAAGTGTAGTAATGGGGCCCAGGTCTCAAGCGGGTAGAAAAGAGGCCAGTGCTTTCCAGAATTCATATTTTACCTTAGAGTCGAGCCCCATTGAGAGTCAGTCTCCTACTTGCCTGTTAGCTCAGGGTTTGGCCATGTTTTGTACTTTGAGCCCAGGCTGAGACCCCTGGGTTCTGGGCACTGGTCCTAGCTCAGCAAGACCAAGGCTGCCTGCACCACTTCTGGTTCAGAGCCTCTTACCCTTCCTGAAGTTATCCTGCTTTCTTCAGCCCTTTAGCCCTAGCAGGAGAGCAGGTCTCCTAAGCAGGGCACAGCCAGATAAAAGCCCAGGGACAGAGGTGGTTGTGGGCATTCAAGGTGGTCTTCAGGGGTGGCATTTTCCAAAGACTGGGGGTGAGGTGGTTTATGCCAAGATAGTCTCTTGATCCTGGCAGAGGGACAGACCTATTGTAAAAAAAGTCCCAGGGCAGAGACAGGACCTATAGAAAAGTGAGAATGGGATAAAACTAACAGTGATTTTAGCGTGAGACCAGAAGCAGTGAGAACATGATGGGTCTGAGCATCTGGCCCCCAGCAGAGCATGGATGTGTCTGGAGGTGATCTTAGGGCAGGAGAAGGCTAGGAACTAATTGTGTGCATGAAGTGTTCTGGGGCTGGGTGTGGTGGTACACACCTGAATGATCCAGTGACCTGGAAGGCTGAAGCAGGAGGATCACAAGTTGGAGGCCAAGCTGGGCAACTTACCAAGACCCTGTCTCATAAAAAACAAAGGCTAGGGGTGTATGTAGCTCAGTGGTAGTGTGCTTAAATAAATCACTGATTCACCCTATTGATCCTCAGAACTGGAAGAGAATTCACTTGGGCAGATTCTTGCCTTTGTCTTCCCCAGCTGAAAGAGCTGCGATGGCTGGAGGACTGTCCTCCTAGTCCTGGTGAGGTTAGGTGGTTTGCCTAGGGCCGTATCAGTCCAACTCCTAGGGCCATCTTGATGCATGAGTGATTGTGTGCAGGGCATTTAGCACAGGGTCTGGCAGACCCGTGTTCCTGTTTCACAGCAGTTCTGGATTTTGCTAGAGCTTGCCTTTAGGCAAGGGGGCTGACTCTAGGGGGAGACTTGATCAAGCCAGTCCAGGGATAAGAACCTTTGTGTCATGGAGATAGTGATGCACATTCCAAGTTGGAAGCATGTACTGCGTAGGGTGTCTACCCTAACCCTGTTACCCAGGCTCTCTCGTGCATATAGATACAGGCAGTTTCTTAAACATTTACTAGGCAACACCCTCACTGTGCCTCAGATTCCTGCCTAGAGCACATAGTAACTTGACCAACTGTGGGGGAGCTTCATGCGGGGGGTGGGGGGGGAGGCTGTTAAGTGATGATCATGTTTTCCACTTCCCTCCATATAAAATGGTGAGGATTAGCTATCTCACGCTGAATTGTTTTGTGTGACCTTGAACACTTCTTTACCTCAGCTGTGGAAAAGAGTCTTGCCTAAAGTTTTCAAGCTCCCTCTCACTCCACCTCCAGCTTCCACAGCACGGCACCTGTACCTCCGGGGTGGCGCTGGGGTTGGCTCCATGACCAAGATCTATGGGGGACGTCAGAGAAATGGTGTCATGCCCAGCCACTTCAGCAGAGGTTCCAAGAGTGTGGCCCGCCGCGTCCTCCAAGCCCTGGAAGGGCTGAAAATGGTGGAAAAGGACCAAGATGGGTAAGCAGTAAGGGAACCTGGGGACCAGGTCATCAGTACCCATAGATCACATACACTGAAGCTGTCGGGGGCCTCCCACCTGCCTCCTCTCAGGGACAGGCAGGGCATTCAACAGAATAGCAAACCATGAGGGGCCTCACCTCGACCTCTCTAGCTGACTTCCTCAGGCTCCAGGAAGGTAATTTAGCGACTGTCCGCTTTCATTAGCCTGCTCGTTAACTTTTCCCAATTGATTTTTCGGGGCTTTTGATCTAATGCTTGCACAAACGACACCCAGTCAGCTCCCAGGAGGGCAGGCTCCTACCCCCAGCTTGTTGGAATGCAACTGATTGGAGCTTGGAGCCTCGGTAGGACTTGGCTGGAGCTGGCACGTGATCCCACAGCCAGGTGCCTTCTTGGAACACCTGGATTGTGAACAAGGGGGTGGGGGGTGAGAGCCTGTACTCATATCAGGAGTGACTGAGGTTCTTTTCTCCTTCAGGGGCCGCAAGCTGACACCTCAGGGACAGAGAGATCTGGACAGAATCGCCGGACAGGTAAGATGTGCCCTTGTTGAGGGCTGGGTCCCTCAGTCACTTCTCTGACATTTCCAGAGCCTCTTGTCATGTAGATAGATGTGGCTTATTTCCTCCCCTGGAGAGCACAGCTCAGGAAAAGACCGCTCAGATGCAAGAAAAACATTTCTGACTCTTTCTGCTGACGCTATTTGAAATTTGGGTGTTAGGGTAGAGGAGCACAGGCCAGGGTGGTGTTGAGCCTCTGTAGGGTGCATCTGCCCCCACACACTAGTGGTTCCATTTCCTCATATCAGCCTGCTGAGGGATTTTTCTAGTGTTTCCTAATATTTTCTGTTTACGGGGCAGCATGCTGGGTCACACCCCAGTACCCAGGTTTCCATCTAGATCCTGGCTGGCTGACACTGAGGGGCAAAGTCGCTTCACTCCTGTCTGTGGATGACCCACTCGCCAGCCTCCTGTGGGGGTGAGGATTCCACAAGCTACAGTACAGCAGGAGCCCTAGGACCTGAGAGGGCCTGGCATGGGCTCCTTCTTGGGTTTTCTAATCATTGACTCAGGACTCCTAGAAACCTTGAAATGTGTAGTCACCTGGTCAGGTATCAGAAAAGAATGGAAGGTGTTAGGGCTGGGGTTGTACCTCAGTGGTAGAGCACTTGGTTCACATGTGTGAAGCACTGGGTTTGATTCTCAGCACCACATACGTACATAAATAAGGGTAATGGAAGGTGTCAGCCCTTTGGGATTTGGAGGGAGAGATCCTGGCACAAACATCAGTGCTGGTGGTTAGCATTCCCTTGATGGGGCAGTGGGCAGAGTTGGGCTCATCCATTTGCTTGAGCCCCAGTTTATGTCTAAAATGGGGAGATGTCCACAGTTATGAGGATTAGAAGAATATATTTGACATCTAGGGTTTAGTGTGGGTGTTGCTGTGGCCAGTGGAGCGCCCTAGCAGAGGCCTCACCACTAATCTGAACTTTTTCCTTTCCACAGGTGGCTGCTGCCAACAAGAAGCATTAGAACAAAAGGATGCTGGATTAATAAATTGCCTCATTCGTAATTCTGGTCTGGGTCTCTTGATTGACTGAAAGAGCACATTCCTAGGGTTAGAGGTCCCTAGATGGTTACAGTGACCAGCAGTTGGCAAAGCACTGGGCCAGTCTTCCCACTTAACACAGCTTCTCCCTGACTGGACATTTTCCAGCAGTTGGGTGAGAGAACTCTGCCTCCCCCTCATCCTGTCTTTGCAATTCTCTGAAAGCAAGAAACAAAGGATGACTTGTGGCAACTCTGATGCCCGGGTTGCAGAGGTGGCATCTGCTAGAATAGAGATGGTCCTGAAGCCCATGGGTGCTCCCTGGGAGGAGGTGAAGAGGGACCTGCAGATCTCAAAACTGGTTCCATTCTGCCTTCCCCATAGCTGGGGCGGGGTGTGGGTGCTGAGGACAGGACCCTAAGTGATTAGCCTCTGAGCTACATTTCCAGTCCCCCCCCAGTGTCCACCAAGTTGCTCAGGGTTACTTAAACTTGTGATCCTTACACTTTGGGCTCCTGCAGTTGATGGGGTTATAGGTGCCCACTGCTACTCACAGCCCAAAGTGATTTTCCAGACTGGCTTGCACCTGTTCATAGGACTGCATGGTGAGGGACCTGCTTGAGCCTAGGCCCCCCCCCCCCCAAGTGAATCCAATCCCAAAGCCTTGGGAAGGAAATGCTGAAGATGAGACAGCAAACTAGGATATTGCCCCACGAAGTACCCATGAAGAGGTCCTGCTTGTGCTTGGGTGCAGCAGCCTCTGCAGTCCTGCATGACAAGTGAAGTGGATCCTTATGTTATTTAGGTCCCTAATGTGGTGGTTAGTTCCACATGGTGCCCAACTCCTGAAAGACGAGTGTTTAAAACAAAACCTGAACTCAAAATTGTGTTTAAATTAAGCTATGGTCTGGGGGTGTAGTTCAGTGGTGGAGCATTTGTATAGCATGAGCAAGCCAGTTCCATCCCCAACGCACAAAATTCCAGCTCTGCTCCTAATTTTGCAGAACCTTGTGCAACTCTCCCTGCAATCCTCCCTCTCCTTGTTCCTGCTTACCCCTGAGGGATTCAGCAAGATAATCACATAGAGCTTCTGCTCAGGGTAGCACCCCTGGTTGATGATCAGTTGGCTTTGCACAACCTACAGCTCCTGCATTCTGCATATGAAGCTGCCACCCCTCCCAGCTTAGAGGTTGTTGGTGCTGAAAGATTTGTACTGAATAAACACCAAGTATGTGCCAGACACTTCACAAATATTTTGTATACCCAGCCAAGTGCCAAGCAGCACTTATGTGTTAGAGGCAGGAAGTCAGTCACAGATTAATTTGTGAGATGTCCTATGGCTAGGGGGTGACAGTCATTTGAACTCAAACTACCAGCTAGAGCACTCCATCTCACAGAAGAAAAATAACAGAAAATGAGGTCCAAACAGTTATACCCCTTGGCATGTCCCCAGACCAGTCAACACCTAGTTCTGGAGTCTTGGTTTTTTGTTTTTGTCCACCGAGGATGAAAACACTCTAGAGCTGATATAAAGGCCCCGTGTCAAGCAGCTGGTCGGCACAGGGTGGGGCACCAGGAAGAGGTGCTGAGTAAACCTGGACCCCAGTGAGCCTGAAATCCTGCAGCTTTGCCTATCCGGCCACTAGAGGGCAGTCAATGGCCTGGAAACAGCCGTGAAAGACGCTGAGAAGTGAATTCCTAGGGCTTCCAGCTCTAGACCCATGCTGCTTCCTAGGAAGAGCTTATAAGGAGGAACTGAGGCACAGAGGGGCCATCAACCTGCTATCCAGTGATAGCAGGGGTCCAACAGAACGCCTCGGTCTCTGGAAGGAAGAGGGGAGGTCTCCAGAGCCAGAGAAAGAGAACTAACCTTGCAGGAGCTGTGCTGTGTCCTTCGTAATATTCATGCAGTTTCACAAAGAGGAACTTTACCCATCTTACAGGAGAAGATACTGATGACCAGAACTGAGGTGCGAACCCCAGAATCCCGGACTCTTGAGGCCCCTGCTGCTCTGTGGGTGACAGTTGCTTGTATTTTGTTTTTGTACCAGGGATTGAACTCAAGGGCACTGGACCCCTGAGCCACACCCCCAGCCCTATTTTGTGTTTTATGTAGAGACAGGGTCTCACTGAGTTGCTTAGCACCTCGCCATTGCTGAGGCTGGCTTTGAACTCGCGATCCTCCTGCCTCAGCCTCTCAAAGTGCTGGGATTACAGGCGTGCGCCACCGCGCCCAACTTAAAATTATTAAATACTTCAGGCATGCAAAAGAGTATCCATAACAATATAACAGCCACCCAACAAACCTACCACCCAGCTTAAGAGAGAACACAAGGGAGTCCTGAAGTGTAGCTGAGTGGTAGAGCACATGCCATGTGTGCACAAGGCCCTGGGTTCAATCCCCAGCACCAGAAACAAACCAACAAAGAGAAACACAAAGAATAAAACCGAAACTGGCCAAGTCCTCTGTGTGCTCCAGCTCTGTCTTCCTTGCTTCCCTGAGAAGTAACCCCCCTCAGAACTGGGCATCTGTCACCTATGTGGGACTAAGCCTCCATTACAGGCATGTGTCTCAAAGCAGCACACAGTGTTGTTCTGCCTTTTGAAAACAAGTCAACCGCATCGTGCTGCACATTTTTCTTATCCTTGCATTGTTTGAGTGGCAGCCTTATTGACACTTCCCCTATTCTGTGATATTTGGTTGACCGACTGTCACAACCCCTGAATCCACTCTCCTGTAAATGGCTTTTTGGATTGCTTCTAGATTTTTGCTAATAAAAACCTCCCTGCCAGGGGGGAGGTGGTTGTTTTTGTTTTTTTGTTTTGTTTTTTCAAGCACTGGAGATTGAATCTGGGGTACTCTATCACTGAGTTCCATCCCCAGTTCCCCACCTCTTTTTCTTTTGCAGGGGGATGGGGGTGGGGACAGGGTCTTGCAAAGTTTCCAAGTCTGGCCTAAGTTGCTCAGATTGGCCTCCAACTTATGATCCTCCTACCTCAGCCTCCAAAATTGCTAGGATTACAGGCATGCACCACTGCACCCAGCATAAATTTTTTCTGTGTGTGTGTGTGTGTGTGTGTATACATGGGTCCCTTAATTGCTCACAGTTATCAATGCCACCCTCCCTACTCAACCCTCATTTCCCTGGCCAAGAATGACAGACTCAAAGAACCCTGGGACAAAAACATGACTTTGAATCCCTGCACCATCCCCCCCAGACTGTATAACATCAGGAAAGTGATAACCTCCCCTCTCCAGGTCTCAGTTTCCTACTTTGTATAGTGGCAAATGGCCTACATCGTTCCATGTGGGAAGACCCATGTAAAAGAATTCCAGTAAAAAGAGCTCATGATGGGGGCTGGGATTGTAGCTCAGCAGTAGAGTGCTTGCCTCGCATGCGTGAGGCCCTGGGTTCGATCCTCAGCACCACATACAAAGCACTAAAATAAAGACATTGTGTCCATCTACAACTAAAAAAATATTAAAACAAAACAAAAAAAAAAAGAGCTCATGATGGTTCTAACTCCTGAGTGCTGGGTATACTATCTCATGTCGAGGACAGCCTCTGCTCCTCAACTTGTGGATTTACGGATGCCCAGACCATGGCTGGAGATGTAACTCAGTGGCAGAGCTCTTCCCTAGAATGCTTGAGGCCCTGGGTTTGATCCCTAGTCCGGGGGGGGGGGGGAATAAAAGCTATGAATCAAAGGAGGGAAAATCTTTGTTTCCAACCTCAAGTGAGGAAACGGGCTCAGAGGTGAACAAGTTTTGCCCAAGGTCAAGGAGCGGGACAGAAGCTGAGCTTAGAACCACCACACAGACTGCCACCACTCTGGCTCCCTCAAGCTTCTGCCCCAAGACTTAGTAGTGCTGAGCCAGGCCTGAACCAGCCTCTGCCCCTGAACCAGCCTCTGCCCCTGAACCAGCCTCTGCCCCTACCCCAGCAGCCCCGCCTCAGGGGAATTGCGGCCACTGCAGGTGCAGGGAGCAGTTTCTCCCCACTGGGCCTGCAGCAAAGGGGCGGCCCCCAGGCCAGCAGTCAAAGGGCCCAGCAGTGAAGACCAGTGGAGCCCATCTCCGGCAGGGTTGGGCAGGAAGTGGGGTGGGGTTTGGAGTGGAATCTTGCACCCCACTACTACTGCAGCCCAGACTCACCTACCAGCTGGGAGAAGATGCCTAGGGGTCCAGGAGTCCTTCCTGCTCTGCCTGCCACCATCTTCCTCCTCTTCTTGCTGTCCGAAGCCTGCCTGGGTATGTCGCCAAAGGGCAGGTGCTATGCAAAGGGGTGGAGGAGGCTATCGGGCTGGAGGACAGGCACAGGTAGTGGGGCAGGGAGGGGTCGGACAGAGGGGGAGCTAGGGAAGACCCCTGCAGCTGTTGGTTTGACCAATCCAAGCTGTGCCAAGGTAAGGCTGGAGGAGGCTCAGGGAAGTGGACTGGGCATCCACAGTCCCATGGAGGGAGGGAGGACCTAGAGGGCCACCTGCTTGTCCCCACAAGTCAAAATAAGGAACTAAGGTGGCTCTTGATTGAACACCACAGCTGCAGGCAGGAAGATTTGGGGGAGGCACTAAGAGCCAAAGGGGAGCAAACGTTTTCTCCTCTACCCTAAATGTCAGTTGCCCTCTATGTAGGCAGCCCCTTCTCAGTGTTGGAGCTGGGGTCCAGGGAGGGCATGCCTCATCTACCCTCCCTCTTTCCTCCCCTCCCCCACCCAAGGCCAGCTGGCAAGGGCTGTGAGCACATGGACTCAGGAGTTCAGAGAGGAAGCTCACTCACCCTAGTGACCCTAGGAACAGGACTGGAGCTCACATCTCTCTGAGTCTTAAGCTCATGACCATGAGGTTTCTCAGCCTCTTTCCCCACCTCCTTCCTCCTCCTACCTCCAAAAGAAGGGGGAGCTGGCCCTGTGGACTGAACTGGGGAGCTGAGAGCTGGTGGGGCTTCCCAGAGGAGGCCAGAATAGACACCATGGCAGCCAGCCATTGGGCCACCCCTACCTCCCTCTGAGACACTTTCATCTCTACCCTGGGATGCCCTCCTCCCAACCCCAGGCCCAGGGGAAGGAATAAACCCACCCAGGCCCCCTAGGTTGACACATTCAAGTTACAGAGAATTGGAGACAGGTCCAGGCTCACCAGCCAAGGCAGGCCTAAGGTCTGTTTGCTGGGTGCCAGGCAGGGACAGGCCCAAGGAGCTGGGAGTCTGAGCCCCAGAGCCACTCCTAACAGCCCAAAGGATGCTGATGCTGGACAACCCCCTGTCCTCCTGGGCCTCAGCCACCCCCCACAACACACAGACAGTAGAAGTCAGGACTGAGGGTTTTGCATTGGGGAACGCTGGGTGCAGGGCTGGGTGCAGGGCTGGGTGCAGAGCTGGCCTGCGGCTGGGGGTGGGAACGTGCGCAGGGAAGGACTTGGGCTGTGGTGCTGCCTGAACTGACTCTGGCAGGAGTCGTCTAGGCAGGGACACTTCAGTTCTATGAAATCAAACATCCAAAAGTCAGAATTGGCAGGGGCCAAACCCAGGAGTACTGGAGCTTCCCAGGGGCCTGCATTCCCAGCCCCAGTCCCTGACTCAACCCACCTCTCTGCAGGCCCTGGGTGCCAGGCCCTGTGGGTGCATGGGGGCCCACCATCGATGACAGTGAGCATAGGGGATGAGGTCCGCCTCCCATGCAAGCACAATGGCAGCAGCCCCAACGTTACCTGGTGGCGCATCATCCAGAGCAACCAAACTTCTCAGGGCAAACTCTTGGGCTCAGGTCATAGTCCTGACGGTGAGTGGACCATCCCAAGGGTGAACAAGAGCCATGCGGGTATGTACCAGTGCCGAGTGAAAGACAATACAGAATCCAAGCACTCCTGTGGTACCTACCTGCGTGTTCGAGGTGAGTAGCCCCAATCCGCCCACCCCACTCCCACCCCAGCTAGAACCCCACTTTCCTCATCTGTGAAGTGGGGACAGAGCCAGTGCCTTTGTCATAGGCTTGGAATTGGGTGGACACAGTGATTGATGTTCATACCTGCAGGTCCGGAGCTCAGGGGTTCTGAGCCTGGGAGGGAGGGGGAGAGCCAGGAGCTGCGGGGGCAGGAGTGCCAGGGCTCTGAGCGGCAACCCCTCCTCACAGAGCCACCCCCTAGACCCTTCCTGGACATGGGAGAGGGCACCAAGAACCGCATCATCACAGCCGAGGGCATCATCCTGCTGTTCTGTGCCGTGGTGCCCGGGACACTGCTGTTGTTCAGGGTGAGACCCCAGGTTCTGTCCCCCAAAACTTGGGAGAATGAAAACATGCACCTCTCCAGGGAGATGGGGGTTAAATGAACTAACACAATGAGAGGATTTTAAGTGGTAGGGGCCAGAGGGCTGTCCCCACCATCCCTCCTTAGGGAGGTGCTCACTCACCCAGGGTGTCTCACCCTCATGCCTGCACCCAGAAGTGCAGTCCCCTGCAGATATAGCCAAGCGCAAGGTACACAGGACCTGTGTCCTCACATGGTCCTTGCCTCTTCATCTCCTCAGGCCACAGCCCAACTACCCTTATTTACTATTATTGTTCTTGTCCATCCTGAAGAATAATAAAGCAGTGGAGACAGTCAAAAGGACACTAGCTTTGAACCCAGAGAGACCTGTCACATGACTTAGACATGGCCTTGGGCATGTCCCTTACCCTTTCTGGAAAAATGCCATTGGCATCCAGGAGGGTCTGAAAGATTCTTCACCATCTCCTCCAACTCACTCCTCCTCCCACCCCCTCAAACCCCACAGAAGCGCTGGCAGAATGAGAGATTTGGGGTGGACACCCAGGATGACTATGAAGATGAAAATCTTTATGAGGTAAGCAGAAGGTGGGGATCAGGCAGAGGTGTGTACGTTGGGGGTCCCTCCAACATATCCCTGCAAGCGGTATCTCCCTGGGGTTGTCTGAAGGCAGTGACTTCAGGTGTCAGGGTACTGATGCCCCTTGCCCCATGGTTTCCCTCCAGGGCCTCAACATCGATGACTGCTCCATGTATGAGGACATCTCCAGGGGCCTCCAGGGCACCTACCAGGACGTGGGCAGCCTCCACATTGGAGATGTTCAGTTGGAGAAGCCGTGACTCCTCCCCCAACACAGGAACACTGCCAAACTGCCCCTGCCTGCTATGCGAACCGAACCCCAGCTTCTCTCCTGGAATGTTCTCTCCTCTTTCCTGGGAGCTTCCTGAGTTACCTTCCCCCTTGGAGTGTCCCACTCTTCCCTGGAGAATGCCCCCCCACACTAACCCAGCCCTCCCCTGTTGCCTTTCCCAGGCTCCCTCCCCAGCGGGTAATGAGCCCTTAATCGCTGCCTCTAGGGGAGCTGATTACAACAGCCTCGTTAGTGTCACCCCCTCCTCCTGGATCTGTCATGGCCACTTAGTGATAATAAATCCTTCCCAACTGCAGATCTTGGCAGGAATCATGGATCTCAGGAGGACGCACCCCCTCCTTCCTTGGGACCCAGGAGTCCAAGCCTAAGCCCCCTTCTCCTTCAGACCTGGAATTCTGGGCCCAAGGCATGCCCCGCCCACTCCCTACACCTGGAACCAGGTAGCCAGACTTAGCCATCCCCACCCACCCACCCAAAAAACAGGAAGTTTCCTGGTAAAGCCCCCACCCCAATGGAAGGACTGGTTTGGCCCCCTGCAGTGCCTCAAACCTCCCCATGTCCCCAAGCAAGGGGTAAGTGGAAGGGGTGACATGGCTACCAATTTTTTTAATTGCCTTTTTAAGCTCTGGAAAGAGTGGACTATCCTGTGGGGCTTGTTCTGAATTCTCCCATGGGTAGACATGGGAGGAAACGCAGGGGGAAGTGACAGGCTGTGACACCGAGAGTCACTTAAGTAGAGAGAGGAGAGAGGCAGAGGCACAAACAGACAGTCAAGGAGAGCCAGCAAGGGAAGAAGGGATGATGGGGACGCTGGGAATTCCAGGGACAGGCGTGAAGAGGCGAAAAGAGAGACAGCAAGGAAGAGACAGAAAGAAAGATAAGTCCATCCTGAAAACTGGACACGGAGAGGCTGGCCAGGAGACTGTCAGGGAAAGTAAAGTTGGGGAGAGGACAGCCTGCGGTGCGAGGCAGAAAGATGAGAGAGGGAGAGGAGCCACAGTGTGGTAAACGGGCCAGGGAGGGAAAGACCCCACAGGAGACAGGGCGAGCGACTGGGACCAGGGGGAAGGGACACAGAAGGCAGGACGCCCAGAGGGGCGAAGAAAGAGGAAGAGCAAGGGCACCCAGAGACCGGGGGCAGGGGAGGCTGCCCTCGCCCCGGCGCCCGAACGCGGGCCTTGTCCCCGGCCCCGGCTGGTGGGCAAGGCCAAGCGGGATCCCGCAGGAGGTGCGCCGACGGGAGAGCCCGCTCGCGGCGCGCAGACCGACTGACGAAGCCGGGATGGCCGGGCGGGGCCGGGCGGGGCCGGTGCCCTAGGGGAAAGGAGGAGCCGGCGGGCCACGAGAAGGGGAAGGAAGCGGAGGTGCCGGGCGGGCGCGGGGCGCGGGCAGGAAGCGGGGAGGGGCAGCGGGGCGGGGGCCTCCGGAAAAACGCCCCAACTTCCTGCCCCGCCAGAGCCAGGAAGCGGGAGCCGGGACGCCGGGCCCGGGATCGCCGAGCCCGACCTCGGGCGCCCCGCCGGTCACCTCCCAGCGCGGACACCAGGTACACGGTCCCTGGCCCCGCCCGGCCTCCTCCCCTTGGCTCCCGGGGGAAGTGGGGCGGAGGAGGGAGGGGGCTGGGCGCTCCGGCAGCGGAGGGGCCTCCTCCGAGCCCCCCTGAACCAGCGGCCGCCCCACCTGGGGCCTCAGTTTATCCATCTGTCAAAGGGGGCAAGGAGCGCACTAATATTTGTCAAGTGCCCAGTGGGTGGGGATGAACACTGTGAGCTGGGGTCAAGGCACCCAACTGTTCAGGACGGATGATCACACCCACTGCACGGGTGAGGAAACTGAGGCCCAGGGAACCGAACTGACAAGTGCCAGGGACACACTTTGTGAGACAGTGTGCAGTCGGGATTTGAATTCTAAGTTGCTTCCCGCCAAGCGCCGTCCTCCATCCCTGCACGCTCTAGGGCCACCTAAAAAGAAAAACAACAATAACGCGGTGGGCCGCTGTGAAGCTAAGGGTTGCTTTTCGAAAGCGTTTCCGGGAAACTTCTTTGGGCCATTAATTATACCCTGGGAGATGGGTGGAGGGGAGAGAGCTGGAAACTTCCCGCCTTGCGCAGATGGGAAACTGAGGCTTGGAAACAAGTGATTGCATTTTCAGTGTTACCCTGATGTCTGAAGGAAAGATATGCTCAAACCCAAGGTTTTAGCTCTCCAGCTCCAGTGGAAGGAGGTGGTGGGCTTGCGGAGGGAATTGATGTATGAACATTGGGAATTCAGCAGGTTTTCGTGTTGGGGAGGCAAATAAGGCGGGACCCCCCCCGTGCATGGTACGGAGATTTAGGGACCGAGCAAGTCGGTGATCCGGGGTTGAGTTCTAGCCAGGAATTGGAACCACCCTCACCTCCGGCCGGGGGGCGTGGCCCGAGAGAGTGACAGGGCAGTCGAGATACGGAAACGCCGGCCCTCCAAGGCAGGCCAGAGCGGCCCTATCTGGCCAGCGTAGCGCAGTGGAAAGCTAGAGCGGCCGGCGGAGGAGTAGAGGCGCAGGGGGCAAGAGGCTGGTAGGGGTCTGGCTAGAGCGGTCGACGGGAGGAGTGGAGCTGGGCGCAAAGTGGACTCTGGGGAGGCTAGAGCGACTCGGCGGCAGGGGTGGGGGAACCCGGAGCCGGCGCGGGGAGGCTTCGGTTTCGGCGGCTGCAGTGACTTCTCTTCCAACCCGAGCAGGTGAGGAACGCGGCTCCTGCGGGCATCAGGCTCTGCACGTCCGACCCGGCATCCCCGGCTGTGCATATTTCTACATCCCTGTAGAATTTAGGGCCCATGTAGATCCGCCACGTCCCATGTAAGATTTGGGGCTCGTGAAGACCCGCCACGTTCCATATAGGTTACAAGATCTTACAGATCTTCCAGGTTCCGCCTAGTCTCCCGAGGAGAGCTGTCTCTTGTAAACAAGGGGTCAATAACATCCCTTAGGATCCGGAGCCCTATAGATCCTGGGTCCCGAGATCCACCACACACCCCTATAAGAATTCTGTGCCCCCTTTTAAGTCTCCAGAAGTCCCGTAGACTGGCTACTTTCCCTATAGAATCATGACCCAGATTCTTTAGATCCACCGTGTGTCAATAGAATCTGAGGCTGTATACATTCTAAGGGCCCCTTTTAGGTTCTTCAAAGTTCCCAAAGGTTCTTGGAGATCCTGGGTCATCGCTCAATATCTTATAGACCTTGAGCCCTGCAGAGAACCAAGGGGCCCATGTATGCCACTTTCCTCTAGAATCCCCATCCCATGAACCTTCTAAACCTGTCCTGATGGACCAAGGACTCCTGCACACAGTGCTCCCTCTGCTGGATCCCAGGCCTTGTCATTCTCCTATAGATCACATTTTCCCTTAGACAGCTTCACCTATAATTCCCCAGCTTCTATGGGGACCCCCTCCCCCCCATGCCCTAAACATTGAGCACTCTCTCTCACCCCACTCCCAGTGCTGAGCCCCAGGCCAGGTCCAACTTGCAGTCCTGCCCAGGCCACAGCAGCTACATACCCCTGACTTTCCCAGGCACCTAAGGAGACTTGGTGTGTATCAGAGCTTTGGTCCAGATTTTAGTTTCCTAAGGGTGTGGTGGGGGATCTCATGCTTTGAAGTAACACAATCTAGTCTGGAGCCAGACTGCCTGGGTATGAATCTTGGCTCTGTCCCTTAGGAGTTGTGCCTCTGTTTCCTTCTCTGTAAAATGGGAATGAGAATAATAGTGGCCAAAAGAAAAAAACCTAAATGAATCAGAATATTACTGGCCTCATGAGGTCATGGAGAGGATTCAATGAGTAAGCATTTGTGATGCAGTATGCTGTGTTGGGCACAGACTAAAGCACCTTAAGTGCTAGCTATTAGTTCATATTATTATAATGAGGAATAAGGAGATAATGCTTGTCAAGTGTATGACTTGAGGCCTGACACTGAGCATTGCTCAGATAATATGCCTTTCCTCTTTTGCTCCTTTTTTTTTCATTGTGAATTTGGAACTCAAGGCCTCATTCGTGGTTAGGCAAGTGCCCTATCTCTGAGCTATATCCCCAGAGCCTTCTTTGGGACCTTCTTGCCTTAGTTGAACTTTTCCATCCTTAAGTGGGATAAGCATGGAGTCTCTGTGTCCGTGGCCATGTCTGCCAGCCCAGAAGTTACAGCTGGTGGCCTAGCAAAGGCATCTCTCTCTCTCATGGGAATGAGACTAGCATAAAGTGCTTGGCTTTTGTGGGGGTTAATTGAATTAATACATGAACAGTCCTGAGAGCAGTTCCCAGTGTAAGTGGTATGTGAGTTTAGCTCTCATAATAAATAATTACTGTTGCCGGGCGCGGTGGCTCAAGCCTGTAATCCCAGCACTTAGGGAGGCTGAGACAGGAGAATCGTGAGTTCAAAGCCAGCCTCAGCAATGGCGAGGCGCTAAGCAACTCAGTGAGACCCTGTCTCTACATAAAACACAAAATAGGGCTGGGGATGTGGCTCAGTGGTCGAGTGCCCCTGAGTTCAATCCCCAGTACCAAA